>RJWM01004970.1:0-96274 GCA_004363535.1 Dasyprocta punctata | reverse complement strand
CAGATTTTTAAATGACATCTGGGATTCGTATGAAAGTTTTTTTTTTAACTTAGTATCCAAAATGACAGCAGTGTACACATGAAGGTTAATTTTCAGAGGTTAAACCTGTATTGAATGCATCAAATCATTTTGCTAATGATAACAATAGAAGGCTTTTTATATAGGAAAAAGACATTTATTCTTACCTTCCCTCAGTTTTTATTTTGTTATTTTATTTTTATTTCTATCAATGCCTTCCCCTATTTTTCCTGTTCTATTTCTCCATCCCACACATGGACCAGGTTGGAGTAGAGATTACTGAGTGAAGAACTCCAGTAAGATTAGAATGCTGTATGAAAATAAGGAGGTGAAGGTAGAATCAGAGAAGCAGCTGAAAAGCTTATTTGTATTACAGAGTACATGAATCCACACCTGCAAGAAGACTTTTGCCATCACAGTCAACTCTTTGTTATTGAGGGAACTCTGAGTGAGTGTAAACCAGTACAAACTCCAAAAGTACATATAAAAGGTTTGGGTGCACTACCTTGTACATATGCCTCTTTTCTGTTTTATTAAGAGCAATGTAGTGTCGGGCCTGGTGGCGCATGCCTTTAATCCCAGTACTCAGGAGGCTGAGGTAGGAGAAGCCTTGTGAGTTTGAGGCCAGTTTGGGCTACAATGTGAGCAAGGCCGGCCTGAGCTACATAGTGCAACCCTGTCTCAAAGAACTAGGACTGGGAGTTTAGCTCAGTGGCCTAAGTGCCTGCCTGGCAGGTGTGAGGTTGTGAGTTCAAGCTCCAGTGCCACCAAAAAAAAAAAAAAAAAAAAAAAGAGCAATGTAGTGATGTGTGTCTTTAATATATTTCAGTGCAGTACATGTTCAAATACATGGCATGAGGTCTTTAAATACATATTTACATTTAAACATTTTTCTGCCCAATTATTTTACCCAGAAACGTGCATTAGATAGGCAAATATTTGACTTCTTTTCAGTGCAACCCTTAAATAACAGTTAAGTGTCTTAAACTTCATAAAAAGAAAATGTAACATATACAAAATGATCCTCCCACTCCTCCACTGGGAGAGTATGACATGAACTGGCATTTGGATTCCTGATCTTTGGAGATACTTATTTGTAAAATTAAGTATTTAAAAATATCAGAAAGCAAACCACTAAACATCTGCTAGTGTTTGTCTCTCAGTGAACAAGCATACTATATAAAAGTGTTGAATTCAATATGGTACGAAAAAGGCTTTTTAAGTTTTTCATTTTTATGTTTTATCTCTAGGTATTCTTATTAAAAAATTAACACCAATAAAAAACAAGAAACTATATGTTAATATGAAGACAGTGATATAATGGAATATATTTAATGTGAAAACAGCTATCTCTTTTGCCTACAAGTTACACATCTTACAGCTATGATAATTAAGTATTTCAAATAAAATTAAAAGTATTATAATCTAGCACCAAGGAGAGGAGCTAGAAGTATAGAATGACTTTGTTGAGGGAACTTGGGCTCAAATTATTTAGTATCTTTCAGGGTAATCAAAATTTGGACTTTTATTTACTGGACAGTGGAAGTTTTTTCTGTGGTTTCTGTATGGGATAATGTGGTGATTGCCTTTGTGTTTTAGAAAGGTAGTCTTTGAAACAATGAAAAGAATGGATTAGGAAAAAATCTTGTCTGAATATGTGGAACTGAATTGACAGTGTCAGTAGTGATGGGAGCCAAGGTAAGTACTTACAAAGATATTTTAGAGGTAGTTCCATAGAACTTTGAATTAAGGGATGAGGAAAAGCAAGGAGTTAAGGATGACTCTGAGAATTCTAGCTCATGTAATTGGGTAGTTAATGATGACATTAATCACAATAAAGGATAGTACCTGAGTTTTATCAAGAGGAAGTTTGGAAACTTAAGGCAGAAACAATGTTCAGGAGTGGAGATAATGATTGAAATGGGTCATGTTAAGCTACTTGCTTGCTAGCCATACAAGCAAAGCAGTGTTTCTCAGTCTTGGTTTTTTGATACTCAATCTGGATAATCTTTGTTGTAGGTAACCACAAAGACTGTCGTACATTGTTGTGCAGTGTGAAATGTGGTAAACTGCAAGGTGTTTAGCAATATCTGTTGGGCCTCTACCCACTAGATGTCAGTAGCATCCCTCCCAGATGTACCAAGTAAAATGTCTCCAGAATTCCCCAAAAATTCCCAGAGGCAAGAACAGAATTGCCCCCAACTGAGACCCATTAAAATGGAGACAACAAAGACGGTTTTATGATTGTGCATTTATGGCTGAAATCAATATTTAATATCATAATTAGTAGATGTGAATATGAGATTGTGCAGAGAAGAATGTAGATGATTATATTATCTAATTTTTGCTTGAGCAGCTCTAGAGAATGAAAATTCCTAAATATATGGTATAGATTGAAGAAGCTCATTATATTTTTGGATAATTTCGTAGGTTGTATATATTTTTCATTGATATATACTGTTAACTGAGACAAATTCTTTGCATTGGTCTAAAATTAATCTCTCTATAACTGTTGTTAGTTAATTGTAACTTTTCTTTCATAAGACACAAAACAAGTCTATTAAGACAAGTTAAGTTCCTTGTAAATTTCTCCAGCAGCTATTAAATTAATTTTTGCAATTCAATAATTTTGTCTTCTGGTTAAAAGTCTTTAATATTTTCAACTTTCCTTTGCATTTCTTATTTTGAGACTCCTTACATAATGAGTATTTTCTACTGAATAGCAACCATTTGAAATATCCTTCTTAAGTGATAAAGCAGAGAACTTAACAAACTCCATGACTGATCTGTCCAATTTGGAGGAACACGAGCACTCATTTTCCACATTTTGGTCATAGTATTTTTATTGAAATACTTCAAGATTGCATTAGATTTTTTGTTGACCACATTATACCATTTTCTCTGATGGTTTACTGTTTTTTATTTTGTATGAAATTTAGTGTTCAGTCATATTCCATATTAGATATTACGATTTTTAACTCAAGTATAGACAGTTATAGTTATCCATGAACTTCTGGTTACACAATTTCAACCTGATTGATCTTTTGAATTATGATTTCATCATCTAACACGTTTGTCATTTCTTGCTACCTACGTAGTAGAATAAGAAGTACTATGGACATTTTCCCCCAAGTTATTGATAAAAATGTGAGAAAGTTAGGTCAAGGACAATGGGATTACATAAGTGCTATGAATTTTAGCTTTTGCACATTTCCAGCTATTCTTTTTTACTTAAGTATCTTTTTATTTTCATTGAGTGCTATGTAAATGAGATTTATGTGGATAAACATTATGTTTCACCTTTCCCAGACAAAATCTTTGAAACACAATCCTATTGTAGGCAAATACGTTCCATTTATAGGATGGAATAATGTCAAAGGGAAAAATGATTTTAAGCGATAAAAGCAGACTCTATATTTCACTACAAAATTATATATGTGTGTGTGTTGGAGAACAACAAAATATTAATAATAGTTGTATGTAAAGTGATAATTATGGTTTTTGTCTTTCTGTATTGCACTTTGTAGTCTTAAAATATCATAAAGTGAGTTTGTTATCCTTATATATAAAAAGTATATATAATATATATTCCTAATATATATGGAATTGAAATATATATGAAATGTATTCCATATGTATAGAACATATATTAGAATAGAATTTATAGAGACTATATATATTAGATATATAGAGGCTATACATTAGAATATATATATATATACATATACATACACACACATATATGAGGAATATATACATGCATAATTGAACCCAGGGCTTCACATGACAAACAGGTGTTCTATCACTGAGCCAAAGACCCAGCCCCTATTACATAGTTCTGAACTAACAAAATTAAACTATGTGTGCTCCTGATGCCCAGCTTTAGGAAGACATATGACCATCATCTATATGAGAAATTTTTCTAATGGAGACACAGGTTTTTAATACTCCCTTGAAGAAGGTGGGCAAGAATTGCCTTAGATTTTCTTGTCACAGCTTCCTGCCTCATTGGCAGATCTCTTTAAGAGATGATAAGTGTGACTCAACAAGCCTGAAAAAGTTGCCAGATGTGGGAACATACCTGCTTATTTCAACAAGATGTTGTGAAGATAAAATGAGAAGATAAATGTGAAATTTACAATGATGTTAAAAGGATTATTCAGTATTAAACCACTGATGAAAAGGAGTTTCTGGCATAATTATTTTGAAAGAATATTGCACTTCATAAACATACAGTGTAGTGGAATGTTTGACTACTCTGCAGAATAAATTTCATCAAGGCCAGACCATGTCTTATTAAACTATACACAGTCAAAAACCTACTATCGACCCTTATACCTATGAATAAATATTGTATGCAGGAATAGAAGATAAATCACATAGATAAAATTATTTTTAAAATGGTAATCATTTTTAATGTGAACAAAATGAAATAGTAGTGTTACTGTAAACTGACTTAACTATGAACATTGTGATCCTGTTGTCTCGGTATAGTAGATGATCCATTGATATTATTACGAGTACTAAATGCATTTCACTTCTTTCTCTTTCAGTTTCCTAATTTTGATGACAGTAAGATTTTATGCATTTGACCCAATTATTATACCTTCATGATTGTGGTGCTATCTATTCATGCAATCTCAAGTAACTTCTATGTTTTGATGAATTAAATTAGTTTTAGCTTTTTCCAGTCCTGCGTGAATGATTTATTAATATACATCTTTGCTAGCTCTCTTCATACCTATTCAAATTTTACCTGTGTGAGACCTAGCCTATGATCCAAATCCGTGCCCTTAACACCCCCCATTCAAAATATATATGTGACATATTCCATCCTTTTAGATGTCTTTTCTTAGGGTCACTGATCTTTCTTGGTCATCCATGCTAGACCCTTTTTTCTATTTATTATTTCCATCATAATAAAAACATTCAAATCTTAATTCTTCCATTTCAAATTGTATCTCTATAATCTATGCTCCTTGTCACTTATTTTATTTATTTATTTTATTAGTACGTGTTTGCAATACATGTAGATTACAGTCATCTTAGGGAGTAGGTACATGTACATCACACAGCTTGATTCTTTTCAATCACCTTCCCCTTTTCAGTCACCTCCCCCTTTCTCTAAATACCCTTTCCCCATTTTCATTACTACTGTTATTACTATTAATATTTTTAGGTTGTGTTTATGACATAGTGGTTGTGCTGGTTTACAATCCCATCAATGAAGTAGGAGGGTTCAGTTTTCACTGCAGCCATGCCAGCACTTGTCTTTCTTTGATTTCTTGGTGATTGCTCTTTTCTTTGGTGTAAGATGGAATGTGAGTGTTGCTTTAATCTGCATTTTTCTAATAGCCAGTGATGTTGAACACTGTTTAATATGTTTATCCACCATTTGTACTTTTTCTGAGAATTTTCTATTCCCACCTTCACTTTCCCATCTCTTAATTGGGTCTTTCATTTTGGATGGCCTAATTTTTTGAGTCTTTTATGTATTCTGGATATTAGTTGTCTGTCTAAGGAGTAGCTGACAGAGATTTTTCCCTTCTGTAAGCTGTCTTTTCACGCCACTGATTGTTTCGTTCACTATCTAGAAACATTTTAGTTGTATATAATTCCATTTGTTGATTCTTGCTCTTATTTCTTGCATAGTTGGAATTATGTTCAGAAAGTCCTTCCCTACACCTGACTTCAAATATTTTACTTATTTTGCCCTCTGATAAATTGCTTGTTCTTTAACGTTAGTTCTGAGATCATATTTCAAGTCATCATGATTATTTACTTGACCACCACAATTTTCTCTTTTAGATGTCAGATCAAATTAACTGTTGTTTAAATTATTTCTTGGTTCAAAATCTTTCCATGACCATTCCTTTACCTATTAACTTTATATTTTAGGGTCTCACAAATATCATTTGAAAGGAATAGACTAATGTAAATACTAACTTAGTTCTTTAAGTATTCTGAACTTGTATTTGTTTAGTACAATTTCATTACTCAGAGGTTCCATCTAAAAAAGATGTCTGATGTTCTTTTCTATATAATACTTCTCAGTATTACATGCACTGTAAGAAGGAAGTAGATGTGTATAGAAGGGAATTTGGATTAGTATCTCAAACTCACAACCTGTGTCTTTCTGCTAGAATTTACAAACACAGCGTCTCTGGCCATTAGAGAAATACAGACTAAAACAACACTCATGTTCCATCTTACATCAGAGAGAATAGCAGTCACTAAGAAATCAAAGAATGACAAGTGCTGTACAGATACATATTTGTACAGAGTAAAAAACTTAACCCCACAGAAAGCATCAGGAAATCTTTTGAATGGTGCCAAATGGCTAAGTCTTAGATAAGTTGTCTATGGTCTTATTCTCAACAATTGTAAGAAAAGCCATTTTTTTCAGCTTTATCACTTGTTTTACATTCTTCCTGCCTTCCTTGACCTAAAAAGTAATTAAAAGTAATTAAAAAGAGGTTGCGGCAGGAGTATAACAAGTTTCAACTCAACCTGTTCAACTCACAGACTTAGTGAGTTCCTATCTCAAAATAAAAAAAATAAAAATAAAAAAGGATGAGGGAAAATCTCAATGTAAAAGCCATCAGTTGAATCCCTGGTACCACATAGATGCACGCACACACACACACACACACACACACAAAGAAAAGTAAAATTTAAGTGAGATGAGATTTGAAATATTATATAGACTTAGGAAGTCTTAAAGACAAATTAGAAGGAGAGAAATGGTGTTTTATTTCAGAGATATATAACGAGAGTGTTCTGTTTAGACACAGCAGTGACTTGAGTGACTCCATATCCAGAAATGGTGAGTCAAGAGCCACTTGATTAGAAAAGAGGACTTAAACTGTTACAAATTGGACAAAAAACTAAATGTCAAACTATAAAGATGTTATGAAGTAGCAGGGTGATAGAACAATAATTTTACTATTGATCTAAAAACATTTTTATTTCTTTTGTTACATGTCATGTTTAAAGGGAAAAAGCTTATGGGTGTGATGAATGTTTTTTCCATTATTAATGTATTCCATTATTTGTTCCATCAAAACTGCTATGAAAGGAACAAAAATGTTAGTTTTGCTGCTTATTTGCATTTCTATTGATGCCTAAAAAGTTTTAAATCTAATTAAGGAATATTTGAAGACAAATGACTACCTTTAAAATCTTGATGTGCTTATATTATTAAATCATTTATCTATGTATTTCTAATTATTTTCTAGAGAGTAGGCTGAATCATACTTTAAAGGTAAAAGCATATTTTCCTTTAAAAAGCAATAAATAGTAAATTACTAAAGATGTTTCCTTTATAATTTTGGGAATAAAAGTGAGATAATGTTAACGATTAACTATATTACTGTTCTAAATGAAAAGCTGTTCATAACATTTACCCAAATCAGATGTGCCTGTGGAAGAAGATTCTGCGTATGACATTTAGAAGTTGTCCTTGAGATTTTTCTGGGCTTTCATTTCATTTAGTGGTAAAAGCAAGTTCTGAAAACCAGAGACTTTTGCTGTAACACTGCAGCAATCCTGTGTGTCTCATCTTCCTAGGGTTACTTTTGAATTAAAGTATGTGCCAATATCTAGTACAGAGTTAGCATTTTAAAATGATTGCTATTTTTTGTCTACACTCATTTAATCTTTCACTCTATTTCTCTATTCCTCAAGAACTTATCACTCATAAAATATGAACTGAGAATCATTTAGCTCTGAGTCCTTCAGTGTATAATATGCATATTTATAAAAAGATGTAAATTAGAAACACTTCAACAAATACTTCACCTTTACTTAGTAAATGAACCATCACTCTGGCCCACTCTGTTCCTTCAGTCTCATGCTTGAAACAAAGAAAAAAAAAAAAAAAAAGAAAAGATACTTCACACAGATTGCATAAGGAAAGCGTTTTTGTGACCCCATGATGTTCTCACTCACAGAACTCTCTCCATTTTCCAGGAGAGGTCAGACTTTAAAGGAAAACCTCAGTAATTTAGTTGCCTTAATTGTGCCAAAATCTGCTTATGAAATTCTATATATTAAAGTTAGCCTTAAGCAAAAATATGACTTTTTTATCATTTATGAATTTTGCTTTGTTTTAATATCCCTTAAATATTCAGAGAAAACTCTAGAAAACAATCAGATTTTTGCAGTAGAGGCCATGAACTACGTTACACATTGACCAGTTTAAGATGAAGGGGGTGAGCTGCAGAGGAGGGCGAGTCAGGTCAAAAATCATGTTTTGTCCAGAAACCAGCGATTCCCTCAGTAGCAAGCACTAAAGTTGAGTAGCACATTGCTGAGAATGATATTAAACTGTTTCTACTCCTTCTCTTTCTCCTCTCCTTCCCAATCTTCCTCCTCTTCCTCCTCTCATCTTTTTCCTTTTTCCTCTTCTTTCCTTCCAATGCTTATATCTTGAATAGGCATGAACTAAACCAGGAATTTTGTGATTTACATGATGACATAAAGATATTTCAAGCAGTACGATCTAATTTTGTACATAAAGGCTTACTCCTACACTGCTTCAATGAGTGACAGTGGCGTTCCATTGATGAGTGATTTCTATTTTCTCATGTTAAGGATTTCTCCTCAAGCCCTGTAATTAGTGAGCACCATTCCTCCTGAATGTTGAAGCCTACTGTCCTTAAGAAGGTGCATTGAAAGAACTTTCTAAATACTATGCCACATCCTTTATTCTACCTGGTATTATAAGTTTAAAAATGAATTACAACAATAGCTCTCTGAGAAACACTGAACAGATGTGAAAAGTAGGTTTCAGTGCTTTTCACTAATTTTGCTAAAAATCCAATGTATTTTTCTTCGTTTTGTATTTGTCATTCGAATGTTTTGTTTTACAGTTACTACTACTTTAAATGATATTGTAGAGCTTTCCAGTACCCTACATTAACTGGACATTAAGGTTAAATTGCTTATAGAGTGCTTCTCAAAGTAGGCTCCCTGGGCTTGCAGCATGACTGTCACCTAGGAACTGATCTGCAATGCAAATCCAAAGGCCCCATCTTTGAACATCCTAAATCTGAACATCCTGAGAAGTCTCTTTTAACAAGCTTTCCTGGGGAATCTGATGTAATTCGGGAGCTACTTGTTTATCACATCAGATCCTGGCAATGAATGTAAATGAACCAAAAGGGCTTTGGCTAAAAATAATATGATTTTTTTTTTTTTTTTGCTTGTGTTGTTTTAAATTTTCTTAGATGGTTTTTCATCTCATCCTAAGATTTTTTTTTAAAATCACATTGGTAACTGTATTTGTATTAGCCAATTTTCTTGTTGCTGAACACAGAACCTGATACCGCAATTTAAAGGAAGAGAGCTTTAACTTGGTTTATGTTTGAAAGGGGGGCAGTCAGTAAATCCCCAGTTGGCTGCAAGGCAGAAACAGCATGGGCGTGTGAAACAAAGCTGCTTAGCTATTTGTGGCTGAGAAGCAGGTAGGGGAACAGTGCCAGAGAAGAATGGGCAAGGGGCCACATATGATGTCCAAGGTTATGCGTTCATGACCCAACAGTCACATATAGTGAGCTCCACTAATCTGCTAAACCTTTGGGGTCAACATATTGGGATTAACAGCCATAGTATCCTGAAGTGTTTATTTTTAAATTTAAAAAATTGTTTATCTTTCAAGATAACAGCCAGGCGTGGTGACGCATGCCTTTAATCCCAGCACTCGGGAGGCTGAGGTAGGAGGAGTGCTGTGAGTTCGAGGCCGGCTTGGGCTACAACACAAGCTCAAGGCTGGCCTGAACTACATAGTGTGACCCTGCCTCAAAAAGTCCAGGGCTGGGAGTTTGGCTCGGTGGCTTAAGCGCCTGCCCTAGCAGGTGTGAGGTGGTGAGTTCAACCTCCAGTGCCACAAAAAAAAAAAAGGTTATGACAAATTGCTTATAGAACTGTGATTATTTTCCAGTGGGTTTTCTCTGGTTATCTTCTATAACATAACTTTTTATAAAGTGACATCATTAGGTTTAAATTTGCACTGTGTTCCTAGGTTGTGACTTTAGAAAGTGGCTTGATTTGAGTCTTAGTTGTATTGTCTGACAATTACTTTGTATTTTACTTTGTAGATATATTATAAGGATTAAATAATTTATTAAATTACTTAAGGAAGTGCCTAGCACAGTGGTGACTGTGTTAATCCATTTTTCTGTTTATCATCTGCCTCTTTACATGTGATAATGCATGAAAGTAATTTTAATTTGCAAGGTCAGATATGAATTTTAGTAATTACAATGTCATTGTGATCAAACAGTATATATGATGTTGCTATTTAAGAAAATATACTTTAATATAATTGAAACATATCCTTTTATGGTTTTGAATTGTCTTAAACATATTACTATATAGCAAGCATTTGCTTTGTTAGAGATTCTGTACCTTCCTACAATGGCAAATCTTTGGATTTCATAAATATTACTAATCTTTTTAAATTTTTTTCTTTTTTCTTAATATGCTTATGTCTTTCAACTGGAGCACGGCATGTACGTTTATCAACATTTTGCAATGTTGCCTCCATTTTTCTTCCCTTTGACTCATTCCCTAGTTTCTTTTCTTATCTTACGCCTCAGTAATTACAGCATCCTTAGTTCAGCTGACGTGGGCAAGTGTATCATTATGCTTGAAGTTCAGAGCAGCATAGAGAGCTAGCTGGAAGATCATGGGTTGATTTCATTTGACAAAAAAAAAAATCTATGGAACAAAAAGAAATAGCACTGACAATAACCTTAAATTCCATCTATTGGTTTAAAGTTAATTTTCTTAAGCTGGCAACAAAATCAAGAATTTGTTGATCAGATTTCCTGAAAGGATTACAAAAAGTGATAAATTCTCAAAAGAGTGACTATTAGAGATGATGAAAAAAATTTTAATTGATGAAAATGATAGAAAACAGGTATTAGACTCATGTTACAAAATTAACATATGAAAGTCACACATTTTAATCTGTTTATTGAAGTCATCCTTCTGTCTTCAAACATGTATGTATCCTTTACTCCATACTTTTTACCTTGACTTGCTGTCCCGTTCTGGTAAGTCATTATAACTTACTGGTGATGGTCAAGTTATTTGATGCTTTGCACTTCCATTTCCTATTTTTCTTAAGTTCATGGATTCTGATTTCTATCCCACTAACTTACTGGCCATTGCTTTCATGAATGGTTATCCCCTTACATAGGCAGGATTGACGGTTTTTCTATAACACTTGCCCTTAGGAGTTCATTGAGTTATAAACACTTGGTGTGTGAAGAGACTGCACAGACCATTCTAGTTACAGCGTTTCCTCAAGTGAAGAAGTCCAAGCCCAGAGAGACTATGTGACCTTATTTAAAACCTTCAGTAAGTTAGCGACCGAAGCAAAGTCAGAACTCCGGAGCCTCGTTTTCTTATTTGCCATAGTCATGTGATTAAAGACAAACTTTCTAATCCTAGAGGTGGAAATAGGATAATATCTTTTCCCTGCATATGAATGAATATTTGGTAAGTCTGATATAAGATAATTTTTGAAAGCTTACTGTACGCCAACTACTTGCTGAGTACTGAGTACTTTTGAATGGATAAACTCAATGAACACCTACAGCAATCCTATGATGTCAGGAGTATTAGTCCCCTTTTTTCAGAAAGAGAAAATAAAGTAGATAACAACTTGCCTCAGAGTCATAAGTTTACAGAGCCCATGTAAACAAGATGAAACATACTCAAAACCCTCTTAGATAAAGAATACTGCTTTTCAACAGGACTTGGAGTCCTTTATCATGTTATAAGTGGGAAGAAATAAGAGTATGAAATACAACATTGCTTTGCTTGAATCTTGGTGGGTGTTTCTGGCAAGAATCAGTTGCATATCCTGTAGCCTCAGGAATATTTCTGCTCTGTCATTTCTTTGCCATTAAAGGACCGAGTGCACCAGCCTCTTCTAGGCTGTCACCTAGGGTCTGCCTTCAGCTTCTAGTCTTTCCAAAACGTTTTCATATGAAGTCAGGATTTGAAATTTCTAGACAGCAAAAGCCAGTTAACAAGACTCTGTATATTTAAAATTTTTATTGTAAATTGGCAATTTGTAATTCTGAATATTATGGACCACAAAATGAAGCTATGATTTGTGAGTACAACGTACAATGTGGAATAGTGAAATCAAATTCCTGGACATCTCCATCACTACAAATACTTAACACATTTTTCGTTGCAAGAGCATTTAAAATGTTGTCTCAGTAAGTGTGAAATGTATCATACTCTTTTTTTAAACTATATTCACCACACTGTGCAGTAGATCTAAAACAAAACAAAACAAAATCGATACTCATCCTATATAACTGAGATTTTATACCCTTTAAACATTTTCCTTCCATTACATTTCCCCAAATCCCAAGCATTTGTAATCACCATTCCCCTCTCTGTTTCTAGGCTGTTGTCTGAGATTTCACAGATAACTGAGATCTGTAATATTTGTCTTTTTGTGGCTGATTTCGTGCACTTAGTTTAATGTTCACCAATTCCATCCATGGTGTTGTAAAGGACAACATTTTCTTTTCTAAGGTTTTCTTTTTTTAAGGTTTTCAATTATGTATATATGTCACATTTTCTTTATTTATCTATGCATGATAGATCAGGTGAATTCTATAATATGGCTATTGTGAATAGCAATGCAGTGAACATGAAAGTTCAGGTTTCTGTTCAAAGAATTATTTCTAAACTTTTGAAGGAAATGCCCAAAAGTAGGATTGATATAGTGTATGATAATTCTACTGTTGATTTTTTGAAGAAATGCCATGCATGTTTCCATAATGACTAGTAATATATATTTGCATCAACAATGTACAATCCTTTCTATATCCTTTCCAACAGGTTTTTTTATAAAAAATTTTTATCATATCCATTCCAATGAGCATGAGATGATATCTACTTGTGTTTTTAATTGACATCTCTTTAATGATTAGGTATGTTAAGCATGTTTTGTGTGTGTGTGTGTGTGTAGCTTTTAACTATTAGTAATATCTATACAAGTCCTTTGCCCATTTTTTTAATCTGATAGTTTTTCTTGCTATTGATTTTTTTGAGTCACTTCATTTTTTTGTTTGTTTGGTTTTGGTTTTTTGACACAGGGTTTCAATATGCAATTCAGCTCACTGTGAAGCTCTTGCTGCCCTCAAATTCTCAGCAGTTCTTCTGCCTCAGCCTCTCAAGTTCTGGGATTATAAACATGTGCCACAATGCCCAGAAGAACCACATCATATATCTTGAATATTAATCTTTGACTGGATATATGGCTTGAAAACATTTTGTACTCAACTGTAGTTTGTCTGTAAACTAGTAATTATTTTGCTATGTGGAAGCCTTTTAGCTTAATGTAATCCCCTTTATTTTTGCTTTTGTTGTCTGTGCTATTGGAGTCAAATTAAAAAACTCATTGTTCAGCCTGATGTCATGTAGTATTTTTCTATGTTCTTTGGTAATATTTTGCTACTTCTGTTCATACTAGGAACATTTTTAATCCATTTTGAATTGATTTTAGCATATGGTTTGAGAAAAAATCCAATTTCATTCTTCTAAATGCCAATATTCATTATTTCCAACACTATATTTTGAAGACCATCATTTTTTCATAGGTGGTCACAGTAAACTTAAAGTGTAGATAACCAGCACACAAAAATCTGTGGTGTTTCTATACACTAAGAGTAAGCTATCTGAAAAAGAAATCAAGATAATAATTGTACTTACAATAGTCACCAAAATACTCTTAGGAATAAATTCAAGAAAGAATATAAAAGACTTGCATATTGAAAACTATAAAACCTTAAAGAAAGAAATTGCAGGTAACATTTATTTCATGCACATGATTAAAAGTATAATATTAAGCACCTGATTGACAGGCGCGTGGTTGTGAGTTTGATCCCTGGTACCAATATATATATATATATATATATATATATATATATATATAAATGTTTAAAATGTGTACACTTTTATGGTGATCTACAAATTCAGTGTGACACTTATGAAAATTTCACATCAACTTTTATAGAAATAGGAAATAGAAATTTAAAATTTACATGAGTCACAAATACCATGAAGTACCAGCACAATCATAAAAAAGAAACAAAGCTACCTATATTATCCTACTTGATTTCAAATTATACTGCAATATCATAGTATAAACAGCATGATACCAGCCAAAAATCCTAGACATAGTCACCAAAATAATTAACAAGGGGGATAGTCTAACAACTACTGTCTCACAAAAGAAAATATTATCTTCCTGTGCTGCTTGATTTCTCAGTTCTTCATAATCTAGTGACACTAATTGTCTTTCTCATCATATTCATTAACCACTCCTTTTCCACGTAATCTTTTTGTGATATTTAATTATTGAATAATTAGTTTCCCAAACATTCACTGAAGACTTGCAAAAGACCTGTCTGAGTCAAGGAAATAAACTAAGTAAGAAAGTTCAAATTTTGGTCCTTAATTCTATCCCAACCCCATAAAGAAAAAAGAAACCTACACAGTATTAGTTATTGTTATATAAAATAGTATGACCAAGTCCCTGTTATATTTTATATACTTCACAAATATACAATGACATTTTTGCGTACTTTGTCGTATATCTGGCACTGTGCACATGTATATTAGCCCGGTCAATAGTGTGATATTGATATCATGAGTTCTGTTTTAAGAGGTAGCTGAGGTGCATACAGGTAAATGTTCTGTCTCAGGCTGTGTAACAAGTAGCAGAGATGGAATCAACAGGAGCAATCCAATCACAGAGCCTCTGCCTTTTCCTTTTCCACTATGTCCATCTCTCGTGTTTTTGAAGCAAAGCTTAGATTTTAATTAATTGCTCTCAGAGAATTTGTGAATCATTTTACAATAGAGGTCATATGTGAAAAAAATTTGAAATACATGTAATTCTGCAAATGAATAAATTTTAACCTAGGGAACTCATAAAGCTATGGAACGGTATGTTGTAAAAGTTTTTAGTGAATAACTTCGAGTACTCGTTTTGTTAATTTTGCCACTTAAGGATTGGGGACTTTATTCTGTTGTAGCCAAAGCAAGCAGATTAATGGCCTGGAAGTTCACAAATATAATTTTAAAAAGAAATACTATTCTTTAAATATTATTTGAAATTATGTGCGTGCATATAGTACTTCATATTAGATCTAAGAGCTTGTAGAGAACAGGGTTCAGATATTTTTCTCATTAAGCTTAGTATAATATTAAAGACAGTAAATGAATGCATATTCTGAATAATAGAATTATAAAGTTGTTATATCTGCATGTACACTAAAAACAAAAATAATATTACTACTACCACTAATACTAAAATGCTAATATAATCTATGAGGTTGGTGGTTCATTTCAGTGAAACATGCTAGTTAGGTCAATAGTGGATATTTCATCCTGCCAGCTTTCTCTTTCTTTAATAGATGCAGATATTGACCCTGACCTTTCTATTTTTGCAAGAAAGACCCTGTGAGAGCACGTGGATCATTGCTGCAAATCCATTATTATAATTCATAAAAGAAAGAAAGTCTGTGTTTTCCTGGTAGTGGGTCAGAAAATATCATCTTTGCATTAGAAAGTCAGCAGTAATTTTTATAGCTGACCTCACTAATAATGTTACACAAAAATTCAATTTGTATTGTAATCTTATCATTCTTCTTGGCATACGTTATAAGGAAAAGTAACTTTAAAATATACCCTTAGGAATTTTTATTTTAAATTCTTTTCTTGCAAGCAGTAGGAATGATCTTCAACCTTTCACCTTGGAATACTAGGTTAGATTCAGAGACCTGTAATATCATGTGCAATGGTTTAAATAAAATAGGAAATTTATATCAATGTGGTCTTTCAGTTGTTTGCAAATCGAAATTTAATAAAGCAAACATAAATATTATTATTATGTCATATATTAAAGAAAGGTCAGTGAGACAAGCTAGTATGTCACAAAATTTGTACTTGAAATCAAAGGCCAGGTACAATTCTAATTTTTAAGAAGTTGCTTAGTATAAAATAAAATATTTAAAATACTGTCCATTTTATTATACACATAGAATAATACATTAGATTGCACATTCCATTTCTCATAATGACTTATGATAATTTCACAGAGTAGATATTTAATAGTAAGACGGACTGATTGTCTTTCTGAACCTTATTGTTAAAGATTAAATAACTCTTTTGGAATAACAATGTTTTATTAAATTTTGCCAGCTAACATTTGAGAAAGTGGGAAGAAAACAAACATTTTTGGAAGAAGTATGTAACCAATATTAAGTAATTACTGTTTGTATAAAATCAAATGGTAAGTGGTGTGAAAAATTTATATGCAACCAACATTCAGACAGGGAGAGATAATGCTTAATATTAAAAAAGGCTAAATTGCATCAATCATAGTAACAATAGTTTAAAACAGTTGTCTGAATTAGGAAGAATGTTTAAAAATTTTTCTACAGTCTCACAGTATTTTAGTCGTGTTTGTATTATTATGCTGGCATTGTAAGGCCAGTACACATAAAAGTCTCAGATCTTACACATATAACTGGATGTTTCATTGAACTCATCTTCCTTTCTTTCTTGCTTCTATTTATCTTGAAGCATAAAGGGAAAAGTTGCATTTCAAAGTGAGTTGTGAGAATATCATGCCCCATAATCTTGTGACTAATTCATTTTTTTAAAAAAGGAAAAGAGTGAAATAAGAAGCACATTTTTAAAGATGATTCCTTTGGAAAGTATTTTGCTATGAATCTCATTGTCTGACTCTTTTAGCATGTGAATACCTGCCTTAACCTCAAGCCTAATGTCTTTGTCACTTTTCTCTCATTGCTGAGACAAAATACCCAACACCCCAAATTAAAGAAGGAAAGGTTTATTTAGTGCACAGTTTGTAGAGGTTTCAGTCCATAATCAGCTAGCTCCAAGGCAGGAGGGCATGGCACAGGGGCCACTTCAAGGCAGTAAAAGACAGCAAAAGCAGCAAGGGCAAAAGGGAAAAGAGCAAGCCTTTCTTCCTCCCTTGTATTATAAGCAAGCTACCCCCACCCAGGAAGGGTGTGTAGCACTCACACCATTTCCCTGCCCTCCTCTTGCACAGGATGAAGATGTTTATGAAGTGAGGATCATGGCTCCCTGCTGAGTTGCTTAGTTAAACTTCTAAATTTCTCAAGTTAACACACAAATCAACCATTGTAATCCACCCCTTGTCAACCTGGCAACTATACACATTTCTTTAAACCAGTTTCCAGATACAAAGACATGGTTATTCTTAACACTTCACAACTTGAATATTTTAAGACAGGTTTAACAATCCCTAAGAATCAGTATTAAGTCTATCAACATTATAGTACATTAAAACCATAACGCCAAACGGGATTGATTTCAGTGTGGTTACTTAGGGAGTTTGATATAGGCCCTTGGTAATTGAGAGACTTAGTGGGCTAATGCTTGAGTCAGGACCAAGAAAGTAAAAAGGCCTGGTGTTAACAAAGTGAAGATATTTTCTAGAAAAACAAATTCAATTATTTTTCATGATCCAAATATACTGTTATGTCACACATTGTCTTCCCCAAGAAGTAGATCCTAAAAAAATTTAGTGTGTTAAAAAAAAAAAAAAAAGATGAGTAAGAATGAACAGCTACAGAGGTAGGACTGAGGGAGAAGTTAAACTGGGAAGCTCAGTAACTCTTAAGATTTCACTTGACTTGGGAAGAGGGATCTATTCTGTTATGTCCTCATGTTAATCAGTCTTTGGTCACTTGCTGCCCATAGAAGAAAGTAACCTGCAAAAATGCTAATAGCAAAGAATAGCTCTCCCACTAACTGAAGAGTTAATAACGTCTTCCTGAAGGGAATACCAAATGTTGCATTGTGACATCCATCACAGTTCCAAATTCTAGATGAAAAGAGGAAATTTTTGAAGTTTGAAAGTAAGTCAGAAAGATACAGTAAAAATCAAAAGTTTTAAACAAATGCAATGAGTTATAATTTGACCAAACCAAAGGTAACGTTTTAAAGATTTGTGTTCTTATAAATTCAAATTAAGATCAAATAAATGGGTGAATTATAAGATATTAATATTGTTTAATAACCTTTCAAAGAAAAAGAAATTATATTGTGCATTTATAAGTGTTTTGTGTACCCTAAGTATCAATGTATTGGTCCTAAGTTGTTCTTAATTGTGATCTCTATTACAGAATGCTTGTGTGCTCAAGT
The DNA here is from genome assembly GCA_004363535.1 of Dasyprocta punctata. Lineage (NCBI taxonomy): Eukaryota > Metazoa > Chordata > Mammalia > Rodentia > Dasyproctidae > Dasyprocta > Dasyprocta punctata. Next base: position 78,016 of record RJWM01004970.1, on the reverse strand, counting down.
AATCTAAAAGCAAGATTTATAATTTTTGACTTCTTTCTTACTTGAATGTTCTAGTTAAACAAAAAATCTGTTAATCTCCACGTGCCCAATATGTTATTTTTGAAATTTTTACTCAGAAATATCTAGATATGTGTAATGTTTAAAATATCCTGAGTATGTGTACCATGTAAATTTTTCAGTCATACATAAAAACACAACATCAATTTGTCATCATCTTTCAAATGTATGTTCTAAAACTACAGACACTGTAGTAGAAAACTGTAAACCATTTCTCATAGCAATGATCATCAGTTAACAGAAAAGAAATGTAAAAATTTATCATGACTTATTTTTTTAACTGACTTAGTTTTCCATCAGAACAAAATATCTGAGATGATTAATTTACAACAAAAAATGGTTTATTCTAGTTCAGTTTTAATGATTCCAGTTCATAGTTAGGCAGAACTATAGTTCTGAACTTGTGAGGAAGCAGCATATCATAGTGAGAGTCAGAAATCAAAACAGAAACAGAAGAGTCCAGAATCCCACAGTCCCTTACTGGCCTCTCACATTCCCCAAGTCCTACAGATTCTATCACTTCCCAAAAATGCTACTCCAAAGGCCATGGATCTTTGGGGTACAGTCACCATCTAAACTATAACAATGACTATCAATACGTTACTCTGAAGATGTCATGATGTAAATCCAAATGACTAAAATAAGTTGTAAAGTCAGCATATAGATCTTTAATTTCTTTTCAGATTCACTGTATCAGCACTGTCATTTCAAAAATATGTGAGGTACACAGGAGGTAAACAGAACATTTTAGTAAAAGTATCTTTTGCTCATGTCAGAGTGTTTTCTCAACTATATGAGTGTTCTCATAAGCCAAAACTAATATTAAAACAAAAGAATAAATGATATTGAATTTAGGAATCTCACCATACTAGATTAGGACTGAAGTTCTTTGTTCAAGAGTTAGGAAAGATACCCTATTAGTAAAATTTTAATAGCAAGCAAGATAATGATGAACATAAGGAAACTGAGTGACCAGTAGGTTATCAAAGTATTCTAGACATTCTTTGTCTCTTTTAAAACTTGCAGACATAGGAACTGTAATGGCTATAGGAAAAGTTGATGGCAATACAATCATTACGAAATTGACCCTTATTAACCTTTAACCTGAGTAAATCAGATGAAGTTTTCCCATGCTACTTTGACTGACCTTTTGATGTCACAATAGGGAATGCTTGAAATCAGTTACGTAGCTTTCAATTTTGTTTTTAAGTTGTGTAGATCTTTCTGCATCTCTTTTTAATACAACTATACCCTAGTTAGACTGTTGCCTAAAACCTTGCTGCTCAAGATGTGTTCATCGACTGATGGCATTAGAACTACACCTCATGTGAGTGTCCTGGGGAAGCTGAGGGGGACCCCATAAGCCCACGAGCTTGAGACCAACTTGGTAACACAGACAACCCCCATCTCAAAAAAGAAAGCAGAGGTTGGGGATGAAAAAAATATGAAAAACTTTGGTGTCACATTTTGGTGTAGATTCAGATTTTGCTGATTAGTGATATAGGGTCTTTTACTTTCATGTATGTGTTGATCATGTGTATGCATTCTTTTGAGAACTATTCCTTCAAATAGTTTTCCTATCTTTAATTGGATTACTTGTGTTTTTAAAAAATTTCTGAGCTTAGTTTTTTTTTTTATTTCCTTATCTCTGGATATTATTCCCTTGCCAAATAAATAATTTGCAAATATTTTCTCCCTTTCTGAATACTGTCTTATCACTTTGTCATTTACTTATTTTTCTGATGTACAGAGAAGTTTTTCAGCTGCATATAACCCCCACTTACCTGTATTTGATTGTGTTCCCTGTGCTTTTGGAGTCTTATACCAAAGAAGAAAAAAATCATTGCCTTTACAAACATCATAATATGCTTCCTCTATATTTCCTAGTACTTTCATTTTTTATCTTTTTATAAATTTGAGCCATTTTGAATTAATTTTTGTATATGAGGAGAGGTAGAAGTTTAGTTTTACTTTTCAGTACATGAATATTCAGAATTCATGCACTATCTCACCAAGGTCAGAATGGTTTTGTCTAATAAGCAAAAAAAAAAAAAAAAATACTGATGACAATGTGGAAAAATGAACTTGTACACTCTTGGTGAGAATCTAAATTAGTGCAACCAACGTGGAAGATATTATGGATATTCTCAAAAAAAAAACCTAAAAGTATAATATGATTCATTATCACACTACTGGTTGTATATCTGTCTTGGTTACTTTTCACTCCTTGCTGGGACAAAACACCCAATGCCCAAAATTAGGGAAGAAAAGGTTTATTTAGCTTACAGTTTTTGAAGATTTCAGTCCATAAGCAGCTGGCTCCAAGGCAGGGTGGCATGGCACTAGGGCAACACTTCAAGGCAGCAGCTGAATAAAAGCAGCCAGAGTAAAATGGGGGAGGAGCAAGCCTCTTCTCCTCCGTTATATTGTACACAGGACACCACTCCCCCCAGGGTGGGTGTAGCATTTACAAATCTCCTTGCCTTCCTTTGCACAGGATGAGGATATTTACAAAGTAAGAACCGTGGCTTGCTGCAGAATCTCTCAGTTAAACTTCTGACCTTCTCAGATTGACACAACGAACAGGTAACTGCTTGTGCTCTACACCTCAGGATGTAGAGCTGCTGAGTTACTTAATTAAGTTTCTAGACTTCTCAAGTTGACACAATGTATAAACCATAACAATATTCAAAGTAAATAAAATCAGTGTGTCAAACAGATGCCTGCAGTCAGTGACAAACTGAGCAGTTAAGTGAGCAAGCAGACTTTATCAGGAATGTGCATGAGCACTAGGAGGGGTTCATATTGGAGAAGCAGCTTCTGACTTTCACTGTTACGTGGTATAAAGGGTTTCTGCCCACTGTCGCTAAACTTCATCTGTAAGTATTTCTGCTATGCCTGAAAGTTATATTTTAAGCAAAATCTATTAATTTAAAAAAATGTTTCCCTTTGTTTTTGTCTACCTTTAATATTTCTGTTATCTTTTTGAATATAGTATGTCACACGAACATGAGAAGACCAGGTTGACTCTTCAGGTTTGAATGACCAAAAGTGTACTAAGTAAGAATATGTAAATATTCTATTAGAAATCCATTCTGTTAGTTGACAGTGGTATTTCCTTTGTCAAGAATAGCATTTTTATTAAAGAACCAGAATGTGACTATAAGAACTGTCTATCTAAGTAAAATGCATCTTGCGTGCAATTCTCAAATACCATTGATGACTAAGGCAAAAGCTTGTTAGATATTTATTTATAGAAGCTGAGTTTTTATATATCAGCTTTGGAGTGGGGAAGAACTTAGATAAGATTTTTGAGGTAATTACTTTGAGTTCTCAGTGATAGAAATATTTGTCTTTCACTACTTTTCCCAACCTTTTAAATATTTTTTTCTTCTTTTCAATAAAGATTATAACCCAACAAGACAATTTAGTAGACCCAAACCAGACATATTTATACAGTTTTAATATACTTTTTGATGTTGATTTGGAGATGAACTAATTTGGTTAGTTTATCTCAAGTTTGATTTTATATTAGAATTGCCTGGGGAATTTTCAAAAATTCTATTGTCATGGCTACACTTCATAACAATAAAATCAGTCTTTTGGTGGCATATGGAAGGGCACCAATACCACTTTTTAAGCTCTTTGGTTGGTTTATTTTAGTTTGCTAAGGCAGAGAAATATTCTAAATGATGCTGACTAGAATTCTCTATTAAGGCAGCAAGTTATAGGAATTCAAATTCACAAATTTAAATTCTTATGGTACAGGCCATTGGTGAAGTATGTGCTTAGAATGCGTGAGGCTCTTTGTTCAAACACAAACACAAAACGTAAGGGTTAGGTACATTTCATTCACATGGTCATTTGTTTCACAAATATATATAAAAAGCTTACTTTTGCAGGCTGCTTTGCTTTTCAGAGCCAAAATGCAAAAATGAATAAAATACTTTTCTGTTTGGAGCTTGAAATATTTGGAAATCTATTAATTATGGCCAGTTATTATGAAGGAATGAACGAAGTGTTAAGATTGCTTTTTAGAGGCTAGGAATATAGCTCAGCGGCACAAGCATCTGGCAAGCGCAAAGTTGTGAGTTTGATTCCCGGTATCAAAAAAAAAAACAAACAAAAAAAAAAAAAACATTGCTTTGTAGAAATATGTCCGTAATAATATCAAGTATGGGAGAAAAAAACTCACACAGGAATTTTTTCCTTGAGTGAAATTTAACAATGAATAGCTGCTTTTGGTTAAAGTAAGATGGGGCATTACAACAGACACAGTTAACACTGGTGAGAACAATTTGTCCTCTTTCCCTGAAGACAATTGGTAGATGACTCACAAGTTGATTACATTTAGTACATAAGCAACTATAAAAATTTATTTTTAGTCACGTGTCATGGCACATGTCTGTAATCTCAGCACTTTGGGAGGTTGAGACAGGAGGATCATAAATTCAAGCCTGGCCTGGGCAACACTCTCAAAATAAAAAAAATGAAAGAGAAAGAAATTGGGATGTGATTCAGGGTGATTCCTTTGGGTCAATTCCCAGTGTCACACTTTAAAAAAGCATTTTTGCCATTAATTCTATTAAATAATTTGCCTTTAAAATTTTGATTATACTTGTGAGAATAAAGTTCTCAAACTTTAGAATACATCACCATGATCATGATTTTGAGGGTTAAAACCGGATTATCTCCCACCCCACTTGCCAGTTTCTGAATTGATGTTTAGGATAATGGCCAAGAATTTGCATTTCCAACAAGTCCCTGGTGCTGCTGATGCCTCTGATACAGACATCAAACTTTTAGGAAACGCTAAGAATGCTAGAAGAGCGGTCAGGTGATCTGATACGTGCTGACGTGGGGAATCATTTAGTAAACTGTTTTATCTTTGTGAACCACCTCATAGGTAAATCGAGGTAGGATTGTTTCTTAATTCATTGTCTGTAGTTAAAACAAAACACTGCCCCCAAAGCTCGGAGGTCCACTCGCAAGACGCGGGGCTCTGGCTTGGGTCTCCCTTCTGTGTGGTTGACAGGAAGGAGGCGAACTTCACACAGAGAAAGCACATGCGCCTAGTTCAGGTCTCTCTTCCTTGTTCTTTTTCTTCTTTTTTTTTTCCAGATCATTTTTTTATTAGAACATAATGTTTTCATTCCTTGTGTGGAGTTGGTACATCCTAATTCTTCTTTTCATTTTCATCCCCTCTCTCTTCCTCCCCAACACATTTCTTGATTCTCTGCCTTTTTTTTTTTTTTTTTTTTTTGGTGCGTGTTTGCAGTACATAATGTTGGTATTCTGTTCCTTGTGTGGAATTGGTGCGTGTGCAAGACATTTTAATTCCTTTTTTCAGTCCCTGCCCTTCCTCTCCCACCCACCTCCCTTACTGTCTTGAGGAAACTACTCTTACAACCTCCTCTGACACTAATCACCAATCAGGAACCGCATCTGCTAATAGCATTAACACTATCTTTTTTTAAAGATTAAATTTTCAACATATGAACTTTGTCGACAGATATCTTTAAACCATAGAAGACTGGATCGTACCTGAGACAAATAGATACAGGCATCTTACTCTAGTAATGAATATTCTCTCAAATAGAAAATACCCTTATATTTTGGGAACGAACGAGTATTTTATAAAAGAAGGGCAAAGAATTATTACTCTAGTATGAGTAAACAATTCTTTTGCTGCATTGTAATAACCAATCAGCAAAAGAAAATTTCAATATTTAGAGTAATTACTTTGATGGCAGTTTAGAGATTTTGTTTCTCCGTTTAGAATCTTATCATATTCTCTGGGATCTTCAAGATAATTTCCAAAGTATGTTTTCCAAACTCTGCTCTTGTTCTGCCTGAAAAGAGTTCAGGTATTTGTATGGATTAATATGTGTTTGTCTCATTTCATTTTCATTGAGGTTTTAGTAATCTACAGATGACCCATAGTTTAAAATTCCCAAAGGTCTCTAGATTCCATAGTATTAACTCAAAAAAAATTTATTTTAGAACATACAGTGTAATGATGGTTGAACCAGTGGAGGGAGCTGTTTACCTGGAAATCACTGACCTTTTTGGTAACAGGAGCATACTTTTCATTGCTAGTGAAGAATCTAGTGATAAAACATTTATTGCTGTGAGTCAGCATCTTACTGAGCTAAAATGCTTATTTTGCTTTGAACTTGGACAGAAATGTTCCTTATACAATTACCTCAAAGAACTACCTCAAAGAATGTACAATGGCTTTTGCTGCTAAGTGTAAGGTTGGGAATTAGAAGCAAAGACAGAACAAGAGAAAGACTGAAATGCTATGTTCTTTATTAGTAAGCAAATACCAGTCTTAACTCATATAAGGGATAAATTATCCCTGATAAGATTTTTAAAAAAAGTACTTCTGCTTCAGAGCTTATTTATCTTTCAAGTCACATTTTCTTTAGAGTTCCAGAATTAATGATTATTTATTTTAATAAAATGAGTGGATTTAAGTAGATTAAATATAGAGTGTTGAATTTTAAGACTAATGAATAATTCCACTAATTGGAAAAAGACCAGGTGTGAGAGTAGAAAAGAATATTTAATGATGGCTCATAAAAATTTAGAAAATGAGGTGTGCATAGTATGAAATTTACCTTTTAGAATCAAAAATTTTAAAGTTCTGCTATGAGAGTCAACCATATTTTAGTTCTTTCATGGCAGATATGGCTCATGATTATTCAGAATGTCTGGTAAATTTATAATGCATGAATGTTATACTCACTGAACACTTACGTGAATAACAGTAACAATCAAAACAATGTACAAGATATTCAATAATTTGCTTCTAAATTTCTAACCATGTGACTTTTTATCATAGCAGATTTATATGTGAAAAGTTTTCAAGTTTTGTGTTATGTGATTAGCAAATATATATTTTTTATCTCAGAAGTTTTGGCCATTAATCATTTGAGAGTAGTCATTTATTTTTACCAGTCTTTCATTTAGTTGTTAAATTCCTGTTGTAGTCAGAGTTTGCAAGGGAAATAATGGTGAGTATTTTTAAAAAAAATGAACAAGGAAAACTCAACTTTATATAAGAAGACAATGTAAAATAACTATTTTATATATCATTTACTGAGAATTGTTATCTTTCAGGAAGTTGTACATATATTGACTCAGAAACCTGACAATCAGGTTTTAGAAATTCTATTAATGTCTTTAGAATATTAGTATGCTACCCTTACTTAGACTAATAGACCCTGTGAGCTGCTTTACATTCTAATCAAGCAGATTAAGCCCTATGAATCATTTGGTTGGGATTTTCTACTGATAGCTGGCAGTTCTCTGTGATGATTTCTAAAAAATTCAAGTTCAGAAGCCTTTGGAGGTCAATCTAGTTAGTTTTTCAAGACTGTATTCATACTAAATTATCAGCTACCTAACATAATTTTCTTCTCATGCTCAGGGAGAGATTATTTCCTGATAATATACAAATTTTGATTTGCCTTTTAGGCAATCAAAAATATTACTAAAGATTTTATTTTATGTAAGGTAAATATGTTCTTGTTTACATATCTTATCTCTAGGAAGCCTTAATGTGATTTCCTTAACATTAAATCTACAAAAAAAGAAGAATTATGGGTATAATCATTGTTCATTCATTACCATTATCTTTTATACAAAGGAGTCTCTAAAAATATGTTAAATGTATTCAAGAACTTTTTAAAAATATGATAAGATTTCTGGACTGAAGACTAGAGCATCCTAACTTATGGTATATACAGATTTTAAAATTTGCTTAGTGTGTATTAATCTTACATGATTCTTAATAACAATTTCAGAATCATAATTCTTCGAATTTCACTTAGCCAGCATGCATTCAATTTTATTGTCTCTGCTGCTAGCCTAAAATCACCAGTGAGAGCTGAATGTCATAAGGCAATGAAGATTGCCCATCAGATGAGCACTTAGTGAACTGTGTAATGAAGTCTTGTTTGTTTGCATTCTTTTGTAGAGCACTTAGTGAATCTTGACATGCTTAGTAATATTGCTCATTTCATCACTTCTCCTAAATTTTTGCAACATTTTACTAACCACTGTTGAACTTTATTTCATTTCATTTTACCTAGTAAAGCAGTGCCAAAGCAATTGGCACTAGAGCCACTAATAGACACTAAAACTAGGTAATGACACTACTAAAAGGAAAAGCATCAAAAGTGATAAAAAATTAGAAATTACATTCACTGTATTTCTTAACACAATAAAAAACTTCAAGAATCAAACAGAAAGCAAATACAACCTTGGTATTAAGAAATAAATAACTGAAAATAAGCAGACAAGGATCATAGAATAACATATGTAAGGGTTTTGATACCTTCTTTTGAGGTGCTCTGATTCTCCAGACAAGAACTGAGTTTTCAACAATGCAATTTGTTTCTGACACAAATGGGAATTAGTGCAGGTCCTGCAACTGAAGAGATCCAGTCCCAAATGATTGCCCTGACTGCAAATTCCAGTCACTTGTCATTGGCCACCTGTGCTATAAACTGACTCCTTATACTGCAATTTGGTTTCCTACAACCTTCTCTTAAGTTTTGATAATTTGACAGGGAGACTCGCAAAATTCAGGATTGGTTTCTTGCAAAAGGACACAACTCAGAAATTGCTGAAGGCAAGGGCTATTTCAGCAGTGTGAGGATGCTTATCCGCCTAGAGCAGTCATGGTCTCCTAAGTATGCCAGCCTCCTGGTACCTTGATGTCTTCACCCACTGGAAGCTAATCAAATCTAATTGTTGGAGAATTTGTGGAGTTCAGTCTCGTCTTGTCTTTTCTTTCTTGGAGGACAATGAGTGGGGACTGAAAGTAAAATTCTGATAACTGTGTTTTCCAGTTACTAATCTAATCCTGAAAGTATCTCAGTATCCTAATCTAGTCCACTGCATTAGCATAAAGTCATGAATGAAAAAAGACATTCAGACATTCCTATTAGGAAAACCTAGGCCTTTTAGAAGTTCTGTGCTAAAACCCTGGATAAAGACCAACTATACTTCTTTTTGTGCCATTCTTGACTTCAATAGTCTGGTTTGGTTTCTCTAGTTTTTCCTGTGCCTCACATCAGACTTATTTAAATTAATGAAAAAGAAGTAATGTATCATAATTTAAAACATCAGAATTCAAATAAACATCACATAAATTCATACATTAATAGATATTTGATTTTTAAATTTTATTGAAAATGAATCATACTTTTTGAAATCTTCAAAGTATTTTCTAAAATAAACATACCATACTTTATTTCACTATTAATCATTTACAGACATTTAATATTTTTCAGTTTTTCATTTTTATGAATAATGCTTAGATTAACATCCTTGGTGTACAAATACTGACATGTTTCTGTGTGATAGATCTTTTCTAAGACCCAGAAGATTTGCATTTCAATTGTCCTTCAAAAAGTGAATACTAAAATTTATACTTCATAATAAAACCATTTTTCTAGAATCTCAGCTTTAAGAAAAATTGCCAGTAGGCTGGTTGAATCTTGTTTAAATGTAACCATTATTGTAGACATTCACATCATTTCTCTTGATTATTGTTGATAATGTAATACCACATCATACTATAAATTGGTGTTGAATTTAAACAGATATTTAATTAGAGGTTGAAGTTTTGGACTATTCTTTTAATTTAATTTAAACTTTGACCTATTATTTTTATCTTTCTTATCAAATTTGGTAGTTAAGACATTATAAGAAGTTGTCTGCTAAAGTAAAATTTCCTTAGTATTGGGTTATACTTTAATATATTTCTGTAACTCTTAAAAGTATTCTTATATTTTAAGTCATTTTCTCTATTTTTAATGTAGTTTATTTTATTTTATTTTACCAATCTTTAATTTTTTTCTCTATATTGCTGCTATTTTGCAAGCTTCACATTTGATTTTGTTTGAGTTTATTATTGTTCCCTAACTATGACTACTATTATTCCTTCCATGTATAATATTTCATTTATTTTGGTTCTTTAGTATTTTTTCCTTATGATTGCTAGAGATATGGTTTCATTTATTCTCAACTTCTACTTTTATTAAAAAAATTTGACTAGTATTTTTCATTTGAGTACCATTTTGACACAAAATTTTCAGTTGTAGTGATTTTAATATCTTTTGTTTTTAGATTTTCTATAATTTGTTTTTATTTCCTTTTAAGCTATTAAATATTCTAAAATTTTGCAAATTTATTGTTTTGGGGCACTATTTGTTAATTTTATTAAGTTTGAGTTCCATTTTGCTTTCAGTCTAATAGAAATTTCTCATGTAATTTTTAGTTTTTCTATGGGGAATACCTTGAAATTATCTTTGAAACCTAAAATGTTATATTTTCGTGACATTGGTATGACTACTTAAAGAAAAAGTGTATCTCTGCATACAATATGCTGTTTCCACATATTAAGATTGTTTATTTTGGCACTCAAATTTTTAAAATTATGCTTTTGCCCTGAAAGACAGCATATAACATCTGAAATTTTGATTTAATCTATGTATAAAAATTGATATATATGTTTTCATTTTGTATTTCAAAATATATTTGATAATAAATATTTTTTTATTTCAGAGAAAAAAGACATATATGACAAAGACAAAAAGCAAAAGAGACAAACAAACAACTAGAGTAAATACACAACAATAACATTACAGGTTTACAAAACAGGATAGAAATTTGACAATGCTTACAATATTACATATCATTATCTTCAAAATGGTTGTTTACATTAATAGATATAGACATGTAAAATTGATCCAATCATATGAGTAGTAATTGTACTTTATCCATGACGAACACATTCAGCAGTGTGTTCATTTTATCTTACATATGCATATATACAGCTTTATATCTTTTCCTTTTCCCTTCCCTCATTCCCCCTTTTCCCTTCCCAATTACTTTTGCTCTTCGAGCTGTTTTTTACCCTTACCTAGTATTTATTATAGATTTTGGATCATTTATATTTTTTTCAGTTTCTTACACTAGCGAGAAAATATGGTATTTACACAATGGGTTTGATCTATCTCACTTATGAGTATGGTCTCAAGTCGTGACCATTTACTTATAAAAGTCTCAATGCAATCTTTCTTAATAGCTGAGTAGTACTCCATTGTATAAAAATACCACATCTTTTTTATTCATTCTTTGATTATGGGCACTTGGGTTGTTTCCAAGGTCTGGCTATTACAAATTGTGTTGCTATAAACATGGGTGCACAAATATCACTGTGGTATGATGTTTTCAATTCTTCTGGGAAAATGCCCAAAAGTGGGATAGCTGGGTTGAATGGGTTCTCTAATCCTAGCTTCTTGAGGAATCTCCACCCTGACTTCCACAGTGGTTGCACCAGTCTACACTCCCACCAACAGTGAAGAAGAGTTGCTTTTTCCACACAGCCCTTCCAGCATTTGTTGTTGGTTGATTTTTTAATCTTGGCGATTCTTTCTGGAGTGAGATGGAATCTCAGTGTTGTTTTAATTTGCATTTCCCGAATGACCATTGATGTTGAAAATTTCTTTCTCTGAGAAGTGTGTGTTCATCTCAGATGGCCATTTTTGGATTGGGTCCTTGAATTTTAGGGGCCTAATTTCTTTTAATTCTTTATATATTTTAGATAGAAGTCCTTTGATGATGGACATTTGGCTATTTTCCCAATTCGTGGGTTTTCTTTTCACTCTGTTGGAGATTTCCTTTGACACACAAAAACTTTTTAGTAAGATGAGATCCCAGTTGTTGATTCTGGAAAGTGTTTCCCGTGCAATTTGATTTTTGTTCATGAACTCTCTGCCTACTTCTATGTCATCAAGATTCTTACCTACTCTCTCTTCTAGTAAGTTTAGTGTCTCTGTTTTTATATTCAAATGTTTGATCCATTTTTACTTTATTTTAGTGCATGGTGATAGACATGGATCTAGTTTTAGATTACGCCATATAGAAAGCCAGTTTTTCAAGCACCATTTGTTAAAGAGGCTATCTTTCTTCCAAGGTACATGTTTGGACCCTTTGTCAAAGATGAGGTGGCTAACTGTGTTTGTAGTTGTGGCTATATCTTCTGATCTATTCCATTGATCTTCAGGTCTGTTTTGATTTCAGTGCCATGACGATTTTATCATAACAGCTTTGTAGTATAGTTTCAAGTTGAGGATTGTGATGCCTCCTGCCTTACCTTTATTGCCCAGAACTGCCTTTGCTATTCTAGGTCTTTTCTGGTTCCAGATGAATTTCAGGAATGCTTTCTCTAGCTCTGTGAGGTAGGCAAGTGGTATTTTGATTGGGATTGCATTAAATCTATATAATAATTTTGGGAGAATGGCCATTTTCATGATGTTTGTTCTTCCTATCCATGAACAGGGAATATCTTTCCAATTTCTGAGATCTTCTCCGATTTGCTTCTTTAGAATAATGTAATTTTCACTGTATAGATCTTTTACTTCCTTTGTTAGATTAATTCCTAAGTATGTTATTTTTTTGGATGTTATAGTAAAGGGTGGAGTTTCCCTTATTTCTACATCAGTGACTTTGTTGTTTGTGTACAGGAATGTTATTGATTTCTGAGTGTTCACCTTGTATCCAGCTACATTATGGAATTTGGTTATTACTTCTAGAAGTCTTCTAATGGATCTTTGGAACCTTCTATGTAGAGTATCATATCATCTGCAAATAATGATAATTTCACTTCTACCTTCCCTATCCTTATTCCCTTTATTTCTTTCTCTTGCTAATTGCTCTGGCTAATATTTCCAGAACTATATTGAATAGGAGTGGTGATAATGGACATCCTTGTCTTGTTCCTGATTCCAGGTTGAAGGTTTTCAGTTTTTCTCCATTCAGTAAGATGTTGGCTGTTGGTTTATGGTAAATGGCTTTTATCAGGTTAAGGTAGAGATCATCTATTCCAATTTTCTGTAGGGTTTTTATTATAAATGGGTGTTGGATTTTGTCAAAAGCTTTTTCTGCATCTATTGAGATGATCATGTGGTTCTTGACCTTGGCCCTGTTAATATGGTGTATTACATTTGTTGTTTGCATATGTTGAACCATCCCTGAATTCCTGAGATGAATCCACTTGATCATGGTGTATAATCTTTCTGATAACTTGCTGTATTCTATTTGCCAGTATTTTATTGAGGATTTTTACATCTATATTCATGAGGGAGATTGACCTGTAATTTTCTTTTTTGGTTGGGTCTTTCTCTGGTTTTGGTATTAGGGTAATACTTGTTTCCAGGAATGAGTTAGGGAGACTTGCTTCCCTTTCAATTTCGTTGAAGAGTTTAAGGAGTGTTGGCATTAAGTCTTCCCTAAATTTCTTGTAGAATTCAGCAGTGAATCCATCAGGGCCCAGGCTTTTCTTTGTTGGTAGAGTCTTAATTACATTTTCAATTTCATTAGCTGAAATTGGGTTATTCAGTAGCTTTACGTCTTCTTGATTCAGCTTTGGTAATTCATAGGTTTCTAGGAATCTGTCCATTTCTTCTGCATTATCGAATCTATGTGAGTAAAGGTTTTCAAAGTAGGTGTTGATGATCTTCTGTATTTCCACCAGGTCTGTAGTGATTTTACCCTTTTTATCTCTTATTGCATGAGTCTGAGTTTTTTCATTCTTCTTTTTGATAAGGTTGGCTGGGAGTTTATCAATTTCATTTACTCTTTCAAAGAACCAACTCTTCCATTTGTTAATTCTTTGTATTGTTTTCTGAGTTTCAATTACATTAATTTCTGCTCTAATCTTAATAATTTCCTCCCTTCTTTGGACTTTGGACTTGACTTGCTCTTCTTTTTCTAGAAGTTTGAGGTGCAGCATTAGGTTGTTTATGTGTGCTCTTTCCATTTTTCTGATATGAGAGTTCAGTACTATAAATTTCCCTCTGAGGACTGCTTTCATTGTGTCCCACAGGTTCCGGTAATTTGTATTTGCATTTTCATTAAATTGTAGATATTGTTTAATTTCTTCTTTGACTTCTTCTGTGACCTATTGGTTATTTAGGAGAGTATTATTTAATTTCCATGTGTTTATGTGGTTATCGTAGGGTTTTTTGGCATTCATTTCCAATTTTACTGCGCTATGGTCAGATAATATGCATGGAATTATTTCAGTTCCTTTGCATTTACTTAAGCATGTTTTGTGAACCAGTATATGATGTAGTTTAGAGAATGACCCATGTGCAGCTGAGAAGAATGCATATTTTGATGTTGATGGGTGGAATACTCGGTACACATCTACTAGGTCCATTTGTTTACAATTTTTATTCAGTTCTGTTATTTCTTTGCTGATTTTTTGTTTGGTTGATCTGTCTCTCTGTGACAGTGGGGTGTTAAGGTCCCCTGTTATAACCGTATTATTGTTTATTTGGTTTTTCATGTCCATTAAGAATTGTCTTACATAGTTGGGTGCTCCCATATTTGCTGCATATATATTTATGATTGTAATCACTTCCTCTTGAAGTTTTCCCCTAACAAGTATGTAGTGACCTTCTTTATCTCTTTTGATCATTTTTGGTTTGAAGTTCATATTGTCTGCAAACATCATAGCTACCCCTGATTTTCTCTGGTTTCCTGTGCATGGAGTATTGTTTTCCATCCTTTGATTTTTAGTCTGTGAATTTCCTTTTGAGTGAAGTGTGTTTCTTGTACACAGCATATTGTTAGATTTTGTTTCTTAACCCACTCTGCTAGTCTGTTTCTTTTTATTGGTGAGTTGAGACCATTTACATTGATTAAGATAACTGATGTGTACTGGCTCATTCCTGTCATGATATCTTTCTGTTGTTGGTTTTCTACATTTTCTATTTAATTATTTGCCCTGCTTAGTGGTTTCCTTTTGTTGTTGTTCTTAAGATTGTAGCTGTCTTTGTCTCTTTCTAGAATGTCTTTTAGTACTCTTTGTAGTGTTGGTTTGGTGGCCATAAATTTCTTCAGTTCTTCTTTGTCTTGAAAGTATCTTATTTCTCCACCAATTTTTAAGGATAGTTTTCCAGGGTACATCAATCTGGGTTGAAAGTTGTTTTCTTTCAGAATTTGAAATACTTCACTCCAAGCTTTTCTTAACTTGAAAGTTTGTGTTGAGAAGTCTGCCATGATTCTGATAGGCTTTCCTTCAAAAGTGATATGTTTCTTTTCTCTGACAGCTTTTAGTATTTTGTTCTTGTGCTGTATTTCTGATACCCTTACTATTATATGTCTGGGTGAGGTTTTATTTTGGTTATGGTTAATTAGGGTTCTCTATACCTCACTTACCCGTATTTGAGATTCGCTTCCCATGTTTGGAAAGTTTTCTGCTATTATTTCTGTGAATAGTCTTCGCAGGTCATTAATATTGACCCCTGCTTTTCATTTATGCCTATTAATCTTATATTATTTCTCTTGGCATCATCTTGTAGCTGTTGAATTGTTGTTTCTTGATTCCTTACTATTTTTAAGAGATCTTTTCTTTCGTGGCCATGATCTCCCATGCTGTCTTCAAGATCTGAGATTCTATCTTCAACTTCATTCAAGCAGTTTTTCAAACTTTCCATGGAATTTTTCATTTCCTGCATTTCTTTTTGTGTCTGTTTCATGCATTCTGTTTGTGTCTTATATTGTTTATTCAAAGTTTTGATCATTTTCTTAAGTTCTATTTTTTTATCTTGCTCTTCTTTAGATATACACAACATTTCTTTAATAATGATTCTCATTTCATTTTTTAGCTGTGAGAATATTTCTGATTTGAGTTTCTCTATAGCTTTATCGAGCTATTTCTTTACTGCATTTGCTCTCAATTCAGAAAGTTATGTTGTGTGACTCCCAGTGTCTTCCATTTCAGTGTCTCTTGAGTTTGTTCTCAGTGGGCTGGGGGATTGAGACTGTCTCTTGGTCTTTCATTTTGTCATTTTCTTCTGGGACCTGTGTGGCTCTGTGTCCTGCGAGGCTGACTGGGCATTCCCCTGGCGGGTCACACTGGGTCAAGGGACCGGGTAGAGCTGGATCCTGTGTGTAGCTAGTGAGTGTGCCCTCCCAGAGTGTGCAGGTGGAGGCTCTGCCTTAGTGGGTGGGGGCCAAGACCTCCAGGTCCTAGGCAGCTAGGCAGAGTGTACCCCAGAGTGTGTTGCCGCCCGGACCCTGAGTCTGGCTGCAAGGAGTTCAGCACCTCTGGAGTGCCAGGCAAGCCTGGGCCTATTTGATAATATATTAAACCTCATGATTATTATTGTCTCATGTATTTTTGTAGTATCTACCTTTCAATAATAGCAACAAAAATGCATTCCTTCCTTATTTTTAGTCTAATGGCCTAAGAAACAAGTGATCAGATTGAGAAACCTCAGTACTTTCAGTCAGTGAAAATTTATGGAATGTGGAATGAACAGGTACAAACTAGGAATGAAAGTCAGAAAGAGAGGTCAGGTTACCTGTGGAAATGTTCTCAGAAGTCAAACAAACAATAAAGATACGTTGTGTAAAGATGGATGTTAAAGGCATGAGGCAAAGTCTAGACTATTTTGGGTCAAGATTCAAAAGGAAAAATTGAACAGTATGATTATCATCTCTATGTATATTTTTCTGAGAATTTGCAATTTCTCTTTTTTGTTCAGCATTCAACATTTTCCCATGAATATTTTCTTGGGTAATGTTTAATTTTTTTTCATTTGATAGTACTTTTTAGCCTAGATACTAATCATATTTTAGTTCAGAGATTTTTTCCCATTGTTATTTCATTTTCCTCCCCCATCAAATCCACTCTTATGTATTACAATACTTTAATCAAAGGGTGTTCTAGAGACATAAGTATAAATGCCATACCTCATAGTATTTCATTTCTATTTTCAAATAATAATTTTGCTTTCTTGCCTAGTTTGCTAATCTTATGCATAATTCTGTCTCATTTGCCTTTTATTATGTATTTTAAGAAATCTCTTGTAGTTATTATTGTTCTATTTTCTTTTGTGTGTAGGAGGGTGTAGAGCATGATTCTGTGCTCCAGACACTAAAATATTAAGAAATATTTTTTAGCCATTCTTTTTTTCTTTGCAGTGAGGTGTTGTGTCATTTCTCTTTTAAATAAAGCTTTAATTAATATTTTTACTTATTTTCTTTGCTTTAAATTTTACTCATTTATTTTAGTATTTTAATATACAAATTAAATATAAATTAATAACTGCTTACTTTAATACTTTGTTTATTTTACTTAATTGCTTTATCTTGAATTCATTCTTTTTTTACTTACTTTAACATTGTACTTCTACTCATTAACTTCTTCTATTAGTTTTATTTCCTTGGA
The DNA here is from genome assembly GCA_004363535.1 of Dasyprocta punctata. Lineage (NCBI taxonomy): Eukaryota > Metazoa > Chordata > Mammalia > Rodentia > Dasyproctidae > Dasyprocta > Dasyprocta punctata. Next base: position 60,696 of record RJWM01004970.1, on the reverse strand, counting down.
TTTATTTCCTTGGTGAAATTCTGGCTATTATTTGGAGTGATTATTTTCACCGAAGTTTTAGCTTTTCCTGAAATGTGTCACATCTCAAAATTTTTCTCCTCCTGTATAGGATGAAGCTTTAATTTGATCTATATCAGTAGCTGGCAAATGTTGTGCATTTTCTAAGAAAAATAAGGGTTGAAGATTTTTATTTACAGTGAAACTGACTTTCATGTGTATAGTGTACAAAATGCTACGAGGGGGAGCCCCTTATCAAAAGCAGATTATTATTCTACACGTAGTTTCAGAAATAAAGCTCGGTAAATCACACACAGGCTTCTATAAAAAATATGGGTAGCTCATTTTCTATATGGTAAATTTCACATACCCTGTTATAGTGCCACTTACTACTTGGGACCACGGTCCCACTTCTCTGGTATCATGAATTCCTGACAATCTTCATTAGCAGGATGTACTAATTTGTGATTTGGGGAATCCTTGCTCAATTTCTCTGATTTTTTAAAGCATGTTATTGGTAGCTCAATTAATTTTATGATAATGTTATTTGTTTCAGTGTAATTTAGTCGTGATTGAATTTTATTTTTGAACAAGTATAAGGGTAGAAGTATGTTTTGGATACACATTTTTTTTTTATTTTAAAGAAAAGGAAAGTAAGAAACCAAAGCAAAACAATTTCACAACCAGCCAATAAGAGAGTAGCAATCATTAACACATTGCATATTATTATATTCACAGAAAATATTTAGGATAAAAGATATAGACATGAAACATTATCCAAAAAAACATTAGCACAAAACTTTTGCCTCAATGAATCAACAGAAACCAGCTATATGACTATCTTTTTTGTTATGATTGCTCTGTTGTTTTCAAATAAACATGTCACATTAAAAATGAAATCTGAAGATGACCCTGAGAAAACTAGTTTTCACTCAAGATTCTTTTTCTTTAACTGTCTTAACTAATTTTTGGATACACATCTTAACAATTTATTTCCCATTCTTCCTTAAGAAGCTCCTGGATCATATTAAACAGGTTCTCTTCTGCCAAAGCAATAAGCCAGGGAGGTGGGCATTTCATGCAAGTAGGAAAGTTTTATTTTATTAAGCTATATATAATTTAACTTTATAAATCAACTCCTCTAAAGATGTGTGCATACTAACTCATTTGTATGTCATAGTATCTGTGAGACATAGGATTTAACTGAGTTAGAACTGGCTTCAAAATCTATGGTTGGGAATCCTGCAATGTGCAACATCTACTTAGGCAGCAATAGAAAGGAAATTCTCAGAGTTATAATTATGAGATGTTTCAGGCCATTGCAAAGCAGCAGTCTGTGAAATCCACATACTTTCCAAGTCTTCTGTAGACAAAGGGAGAAGGTGAGAGAATATGTGATGTTTGACCTTATGGATTGTTGAAAGCACTATTCTGCTTTTGTGAAATGTTTCAAAAAAGAGAAAATTAAAGTGATATGCTTTTGGATAATGTGGAAAGAGACACCATGAAGGACAAAATAAACCTAAAAATGTGAAAAACATGGTAATTAAAAATTCAAGGAGCCAGGGATTTAGCTCAGTGGTGCAGTGCCTGCCTGGGAAGTGTGAGGTACTGAGTTCGATTTCTGGTACAAAAAAAAACTCAAGGAAAAACAAAGTAACTACATGAAAAACAACCAAAAGAATCAGAAGACACTAACTGGTCCAAGAGTAATGAAATTGAACTACTATTACTAATAAAAGCACTAGACACTGATTTTAACATTAATAAGACATAATTGTATTGGAATTCTAAGGCAAGTGTATACAAAGGCTAAAACAGAAATATAATAGATAATCTATAAACTGATGTATTCAGAGTTGGTAAATCTTGCATATTATTTAGAAATTAAAAAGTAAACGTCAGGATAAACAGTTTTTAAAGATATACATTTGTGATTCTGGGGAAAAGAATGAGAAGATAGTGGTCTTTTTTTTTAATTTTCATTTATTTATTTTATTAGTATGAGTTTGTAATACATAATTATCACATTCCCATGGGAAATTGGTGTATATACAATGTTTATTTTGTAAAACTACCTTTGACACTTTTCCTTTTTTAATCAGACTTTTTAAACAAGGGCACAGATCATTTTTCTAAAATTTTTAAAATGCAAAAGTAAAAGAGAAAACAGAAAAGATAAATTGATTGAGAAAAGCTTCTTACGAGACAAAGGATAAGAATAAACAAAGGAGTCAAATCTGAAGTTATTTGATAGGTCCTATCATTAATTTGGATTTGAAATGCCACAAGCTTTTATGTGACTATTTGCTTTACCTTGTCTTTTGGCAAATTCAATTTCTCCAAATATGTACTATCATCCTCTGGGTCAGATTTACTTTTTGCCCCTCTATCTCACATAATTACGATTGTCTTTTTCATGTGTCTTATATTTCGACTATGATTATCTTCTAAGTCTTCTGAGCTACAGCTTTGTAGTCATCTTTGACATTACCATGGTTTTTATCTCCACAAGTCACAAGCTACTGCCTGTGTCTCTAATAATATATCAGCTCTCACCTCCCTATTCTTTTCATTAATTCCATGTTTCAAAACTCCTTTCTGGCTCATTGCCAGATCTCTGAACTCTCAATTCTAAAGTTATCTTTTTGTATATCTTTTATGAAATATTTTAAACCTAAATGTAATCAGAGAATACAATAAATGCCCATGACAGATAATTTAAAATATTATTTCATTTTTAAATTAATACCAACAAGGTCATATGTGAATGTATTTCATTTTTTATTTACTTGTTCATTTTTCCTACACCATTTTTTGATAACTGTAAGCATTCAGAATAGACAGGCACTATATACTATTTATTTTCATCAAAACCAGTATTTAGCTTTAATAAACTATGTATTTATAATTTGCTATGAATCTTTATCTTCATGTTTTTTTTCAGTTACTTTAATTGTATGTCTTGCACATACAGAAGGGCTTATTAAAAATGTTTTTTGTTTTTAATAGTCTGTAATTTATGTTTGAAAACAAGTTAGGTAGTAAGTAAAATAAAAATACTTATCTCGTACTTTCTTTTCTTGTGTTTCTTAAATGTCCTATTCTTTTCTGAAATGTTAATATTGACTATTCTGATAATAGTCAGTTTTTTCCTCTTTAAATCAGTTGGCTTTTTGCCTATAAGAAAAAAATCTGGTGTCAAAGTATGATAGTTTTTCCAATGTGCTTTGCTTTTGCTACTCTGAATCAATATTCCCAGGTATGAAGTCTCATGCCAATATATTGTTTTATAGTCTTTTATTTCAGAAAAAATGTTACTTAAATCTCAATTTTTAATATTCATTATGCTTTGTCTATAAAAATAAAATACTATTTTTTCTCTTTTAATTAACACAGTATGCCACTTTACATCATCTATTTCTCTTAGCAGAAAGAATAAAAATTATAATTTTATTTTAAAGAGAATAAAACAAAACAGAACAGAGCAAAGCAGATCAGAACGAAACAAAGCAAGCAACACAGGTCTTCAAAACAAGACAATAGGATATTAACAGTGGCTACCATAATGTCTCTTGTTTTCTTTGACATAGTTTTCCATGTCTTCTCACACAATGAATTCAAACAAAACAAAATAGTATAAAAATGATAAAAACAAAAGAATGAAAGCATTACAGGCCTTTGAAGCCAGACAATAGGAAAATCAACAATGGCTACGAAAATGTCTCTTGTTCTCTTCAAAATAGCTGTTCACACTTTCACACGTATTGAAATCAAACAATACAAAACAGACTAAAACCAACCAAAACAAATAATAAAAGCATTATTGGACTTCACAACAAGATGATAGGAAATCAGCAATGACTACCATATTGTCTCATTCTCTTCAGAGTAGCTGTTCATACCATCACATGTAATTAAATTAATTCTTGTATACTCTTTAGGAGAAGTTCTAGGCATGTATAAGGGTATGCATGTAAATCTATGCTTTCTTTAGTAGAGGGAAAAACAAAACAACAAATTACAAGAAAAACAAGAAACAAGAAACTAATAACAATAACAAAGAGTCCAAAACAATGACAATACAGGCTTGCAAAGCAAGGTAGTTGGAACATACCTAAGATGGTTATTTTGCATAGTTATCTTCAAAAGAGTTACTCAGATTACCATATGTAAACATGAAAAATTGATCTAATCCTATGAATGTTAATGTTTTAGTTCCAAGAACTAATACAGTTGATAATACAATCATCTTAGCTATCTTAAGTGTATATGTACAAATTTGAAACTTTTTTCTTTTCCTTCTTTTCTCCTTTTCCCTATATGAGTTATTTTTTCCTCTTTGGGCAGTTTGCTACCCTTTCACAAAATTTACTGAAGATTTTGTATCTTATTTGCTCTTTCATTTTCCTACACTGGGGAGACAATATGGTATTTACACATATGAGTTTGATTTATTTCACTTATGAGTGTTGTCTTAGTTACTTTTCGCTCGTTGCAGAGACAAAATACCTGATGCCCAAAATTAGGGAAGGAAAGGTTTATTCTTACAGTTTCTTGGGAGTTTCAGTCCATTAGTTGGCTCCAAGATAGCATGGCATGGCGGGCCTGCGGTTCATGGCAGCTGCAAGCTGCAAGCCACAAGCCGTGCTGGTGAGAGAGCGAGAGTGAGAGAGAGAGAGAGAGAGAGAGAGGCAGAAGAGGAAGCAAACAAGAGGAAGACCCACCTTCCCTTACACTGTATGTCAGCTCCACCCCTGGGTGGGCACAGCGCTCACATTGTCAATCAACAAACCAATAACAAATCAATAACTCAACCCCATCAAAATTATACGAGGACTTGGGGGGACATAGCATACCCCATACAAGTGTGGTCTCAAGTCGCATCTGTTTACCTATAAAAGCCTAATTGTGATCCTTCTTTAGAGATGAGTAGTACTCCATTGTATGAAAATACCACATCTTTTTTATCCATTCCTCAGTTGATAGGCATTTAGGTTGTTTCCAAGATTTGGCTATTACAAATTATGCTGCTATAAACAGGGGTGCACATGTACCACTGTGATATAACATTTTCAGTTCTTCTGGATATGTGCTGAGAAGTGGAATAGCTGGGTCAAATGGCACTTACAATCCCAGCTTTTTGAGGAACTTTCACACTGATTTCCACAGTGGTTGTACCAGTCTGAACTCCCACCAATAGTGCAGGAGGGTCCCTTTTTCCCCACAGGCTCTCTAGCATTTGTCTTGGTGTTTTTCTTGATCTTGGCCATTCTTTCTGGAGTGAGATGGAATCTCGGTATTGTTTCAATTTACATTTCTCTAATGACCAATGATGTTGAACATTTTTTTATGCATTTATTTGCCATTTGCATTTCTTCAGCTGAGAAGTGTGTGTTCATCTCAGATGTCCATTTTTGGATTGGGTCTTTGAATTTTGGGAGTCTAATTTTTTAATTCTATATATGTTCTATATAGGAGTCCTTTGCGTGAGGGAGAGTTGACTAAGATTTTTTTTTCCCCATTCGTAGGCTTTCTTTTCACTCTGGTGGACATTTCCTTTGACATGCAGAAACTTTTTAATAAGATGAAGTCCTAGCTATTGATTCTGGGAATTTTGTCCTGTGCAGTCTGATTTTTATTCATGAATTTTCTGCCTACCCTTATGTCTTCAAGATTTCTACCTACTTTGTTTTGTAGCAGATGTAATGTTTCTGTTTTAATATTTTTGATTGATTTTGGCTTTATTTTAGTGCATGGTGATAGGCATGGTTCTAGTTTTAGTTTTTGGCATATGGAAAGCCAGTTTTTCTAGCACCACTTATTAAAGAGGCTGTCTTTCTTCCAGTGAAGTTGTTTGGACCCTTTGTCAAAGATAAGGTGGCTGAGTGTGTTTATAGTTATGGCTGTGTCTTCTAATTTATTCCATTGATCTTCAGGTCTGTTCTTATTCCATTACCATACTGATTTTTTCACAGTAGCTTTGTAGTATAACTTTAAGTCAGGGATTGTGATGCCTTCTGCCTCATCTTTGTTGCCCAGAACTGCCTTTGCTATTCTAGGTCTCTTCTGGTTCCAGATGAATTTTAGGAATGATTTCTCTAGATCTGTTAGGTATGCTAATGGCATTTTGATTGGAATTGAATTAAATCTGTATAATGATTTTGGGAGAATGGCCATTTTCACACTGTTTGTTCTTCCTATCTGTGAACGAGGAATGTCTTTCCATTTTCTGAGATCCTCTTCAATTTCTTTTTTTAGAGTATTGATATTTTCATTGAATAGATCTTTTACTTCCATTGTTAGCTTGATTCCTAAGTATTTCATTTTTTTGGATGCTATTATGAAGGGTGTGGCACCTCTTATTTCTCTCCCAGTGAGTTTGTTGTTTGTGTACAGGAATGCTACTGATTTTTGAGTGCTGACTTTGTATCCAGCTACATTAATGAATTTGGTTATTACACCTGAAGTCCTTCAATGGAGTTTTGGGACCTTCTATGTAGAGTTTCATCTCATCTGCAAATAATGATAATTTAACTTTTTCTTTCCCTATCCTTATTCCTTTTGTTTCTCTCTCTTGTCTAATTGCTCTGGCTAATATTTCCAGAACTGTATTGAATAGGAGTGGTGATAATGGACATCCTCATCTTGTTCCTGATTTTAGAGTAAAAGCTTTCAATTTTTGACCATTTAATATGATACTGTGTATTGGTTTGTCATAGATGGCTTTTATCAGACTGAGGTAAAGACTATTCTGATTTTCTGTTGGGTTCTTATTATGAGTGAGTGTTGGACTTTATTAAAAACTTTTTCTGCATCTATTGAAATGATCATGTGATTCTTATCTTTGGCTCTACTGATATGGTGTGCTGTATTTATTGATTTGCATATGTTGACCCATCCCTGCATTCCTGGGATGAATCCCACTTGGTCGTGGTGTATAATCTTCTTGACAACTTGCTGCATTCTGTTTGCCCATATTTTATTGAGGAATTTTGCATCTATGTTCATTAGGGAGATTGGTGTGTAGTTCTCTTATTTGGTTAGGTCTTCTTCTGGTTTTGTTGTGAGGGTAATACTTGCTTCCAGGAATGAGTTAGGTAGAATTGCTTCCTTTTCAATTTCATTTAAGAGTTTGAGGAGTGTTGTCATTAAGTCTTTCTTGAATTTCTTGTAGAATTCAACTGTGAATCCATCAGAACCTGGGGCTTTTCTTTGTTGGTAAGGTGTTAATTATAATTTCAATTTCATTAATTGAAATTGGGTTATTCAGCTGTTTTACATCTTCTTGATCCAGCTTTGGTAATTCGTATATTTGTAGAAATCTGTCCATTTCTTCAGTGTTACCAAACCTATGAGAGTAAAGATTTTTGAAGTATGTATTGATGATCTGTTTTGGTTACTTTTTCGCTCGTTGCCGAGACAAAATACCTGACGCCCAAAGTTAGGGAAGGAAAGGTTTATTCTTACAGTTTCTCAGGAGTGTCAGTCCATAAGTTGGCTCCAAGGCAGCATGGGGTGACGGGGCTACAGTTCATGGCAGATGCAAGCTGCAAGCTGCAAGCCACAAGCCGTGCTGGCAAGAGAGAGAGAGGTGGAAGCAGAAGTGAACAATAGGAAGACCCACCTTCCCTTACACTGTATGTCGGCTCCACCCCTGGGTGGGCACAGCACTCACATTGCCAGATAACAAACCAATAACAAACCAATAACTCAGCCCCATAGAAAGTATATGAGGACTTGGGGGTACATAGCATATTACCTAATATAATGATCTTCTGTATTTCTTCAGGGTCTGTAGTGATTTCACCCTTTTCATTCTTTATTGCATGGATTTGAGCTTTTTCTTTCCTTTTTTAAATTAGATTGGCTAGCAGCTTAGCAATTTTATTTATTTTTTCAAAGAACTAACTCTTTGATTCATTAATTCTTTGTATTGTTTTCTTAGTCTCTATTGTATTAATTTCTGCTCTGATCTTTACAATTTCCTCCTTTCTTTTGGATTTGGGCTTGACTTGTTCTTCTTTTTCTACATGTTTGAGGTGTAGCATCAGGTTGTTTGTGTTCATTCTATTCTCCTGATGTGGGAATTCACCACAATAAATTTCCCTCTGAGAACAGCTTTCATTGCATCCCACAGGTTACAGTAAGTTGTATTTGTATTTTTATTTGCTTGCAGATATCATTTAATTTCTTCTTTAATTTCCTGTGTGACCTATTGATTGTTCAGGAGTGTATTATTTAATTTCCATGTGTTTATGGAGTTTTTACAGTTTGTTTTGTCATTAATTTCTAGTTTCATGGTATTATGTACAGATAATATGCAAGGAATAATTTCAATTCTTTTGCATTTATTTAAGTTTGTTCTATGAGCTAATATATGGTGTATTTTAGAGAATGTACCATGTGCAGCTCACAAGAATGTATATTCTGATGTTGGGTGGAACACTCTGACACATCTGATAAGTCCATTTGTTCACAAGTTTGACTCAGTTCTGCTATTTCTTTGCTGATTTTCTGTCTAATTGATCTGTCTCCTTGTGATAATGGGGTGTTAATGTCTCCTATTATAATTGTGTTATTGCTTATTTGATTTTTCATTTCTATTAGTATTTGTTTTATATAGCTGCATGCTCCCATATTTGGTGCATATATATTTAAGATTGTTATCTCTTCCTCATGAAGTTTTCCCCTAACTAGTTTGTAGTGACCTTCTTTATCTCTTTTGATCATTCTTGGTTTGAAGTTCACATTATCTGCCAACAGAGTAGCTACCCCTGCTTTTTTAGGGTTCCTATTACATGGAGTACTGCTTGCCAACATTTGACTTTCATTCTATGAATTTCCTTTGGGTTAGATGGGTTTCTTGTATACAGCATATGGTTGGATGCTGTTTCTTGATTCATTCTGATAATCTGTTTCTTTCAATTGGTGAATTGAGGCCATTTACATCAATGGTTATAACTGATGTATTTTGGCTTATTTTTGTTATGCTATCTTTCTGCTGTTGTTTCTTTACCTTTCCCCTTTGTTCAATTGTTTGTCTTGGCTAGTACTTTTTGCTGTTGGTGTTCCTGAAACTGTAGTTACTTTTATGCCTATCTAGAATATTTTCAGTATTCTTTGCAGGATTGGTTTGGTGGTCATGAAGTTCTTCAGCTGGTCTTTATTATGGAAGTATCTTATTTCTTCCTCAATTTTGAAGGCCAGTTTTGCAGAGTACATCAGTTTGGGTTGCAAGTAATTTTCCATTATGATTTGAAATACCTCACTCCATGCTCTTCTTGATTTCATTGTTTGTGTTGAGAGGTCTGCTGTGATTGTGATGGGCTTTCCCCTATAGGTGATCTCTTTTCTCTTAACAGCTTTTCATATTCTGTTCTTATGTTGAATTTCTGGAATATTGATTATTATAAGTCCGGGCATAGATTTATTTTGGTTATGACTAATTGGAGTTCTATGTGCTTCACTTCTCTGTATTTCAGTTTCCTTTCCCATGTTTGGGAAATTTTGGACTATAATTTCCATAAATAGTCTTTTGATATTATTTGTGTTGTCACCTTGTTTGTTTACACCTATCAATCATATTGTTTTACTTTGCATCATCTTCCAACTGTTGAATTGTTACTTCCTGATTCTTTGTTATTTTTAAAAGACCTTTCCTTTCCACTTCACTAGCTGCCATCTTGTCTTTGAGGTCTGAAAGTCTATCTTCACATTCATTGAGCTGGTTTTGCCAGCTTTTGATGGAGTTTTTTATTTCCTGGATATCTCTTTGAATCTGTTTTATGCATTCTATGTCTTTCTTAAGTTGTTCATTCAAGGTTTCTATCTTTTTGCAGTGCTCCTCAATTTTTTAACTATCTTCTTTAGATGTGCTCAGCATTTCTTTTATTATGTTTATCATTTCTTCTTTTACATGGGAGATTATTTCTGATCTGAGTTTCTTTACAGCTTCATGGAGTTGTTTCTTTACTTCAGTTGGTGTCTTTTCAGAAGTTTCAGGTGTATGACTTACATTTCTTCTATGTCCATGTCTCTTAGGCTTGTTTGGGATGAGCTGGAGGTTTGAGATTGCATTTTTCTCTTGCATTTTGTCATTTTTCTGTATTCCCCAGATGATTGGGCATGCTGGGTGGGTCCCTACCAGGTTCTAAGCAAGGTGCCAAGCTTGCACAGTTGGATAGGGTTCACTGTGCAGGACTTTGGCTCACCCCACTGAACACAGGCCAGAATAAGTATTATAATTTAGTTTTTATTTCTGTTATTTACTTTCTTCTAATCACTTAAATTAATGGAGATCTTTTTTCTTATTCTGACTTCATTGTTCTATCATTTTTTAGCTGCTTGTAAAATAGTATGTGCTGTAACACTGTATGAAGCAAAAACAAAAATAAAAGAAAGAAAAAATACAGAAAGAAAAGAAAAGAAAGAAAGAAAGAGGAAGAAAGAAAGGAATGAAGAAAGAAAGAAAAAAAGAAAAAAAGGACAGAGAGAAAGGAAAGGTAGGTAGAGGGCAAAGGGGGACAATGAGGCATGGAATGCTCAAAGTATGTCATGTAGGTATATGAATCTACCAAAATGAAACCCATTATTCTGCATAATTAGTATGCACTAATAAAACTATGTACTTGTATAGTTAAAAATATAAATAAAATTTCTGATAAATATTACAGTGCATATAAAATTTATTAATTAAAAATCATTTTGATAAAAACTTGTCAGTTTATTGTGAAGATAAAAATAAAAATTACAAGATGTGTATTAATTTTCAAAGGATGCTTTGAGAAATTACAAGAATTTCTCTCTCTCTCTCTGTCTCTGTCTCGTCTCTTTTTCTCCCACTGTTCTGGCAATGAGTCTAAAATAAATATATCAGCTCAACCGCGTGATACTTCCCTAACAAACCCTAGGAAAAGCTGTCCTTAGCCTCTCTGCTCTAGTGGCTAGCAGTGTTCCTTGGTTGCTGGTTGGTCACTCTCAACTCCACGCTTACATTCACAGGAAGTTTCCTGTGTCTTTTCTCTTTTATCTGATTGTCTTTCATGATACTTTATCTCAGTTACTTACCTTAATCTACAAATAGCACTATTCCTAGTAAGACAGTATTCACAGTTTCTAGGAATACAGACGTAGACACATCTTTTCCAAGCTACCGTTCTGCCCAGGATAGAAAGATGACAACAAACTGTAATAATCTCTAAATCAGATGAGCTATCCAACTTGCACCAACAGGTACATCATAGAGTCAGTTTATACCACAAAGTATAGCATATAATTGACCACCACTTGCTGGTACCATCTTGCTAGAGAATATTATATATGAACCAATGCAATTTTAGCATCATACTGACATCACTCATCTATTTAACAGTGATATATGACTAGTCTTCTTTATAAAAAAGATACACTTCAGCAGACTGTTTCATTACAAGCTATAAAAAACTGCTAGACTGAATTTTGCAAATCACATGACCAGAATACCATTTAAGGAAAAAAGCCATTTTATCGAGTGGCACTAAAAGTTTTGTATAAAAATAAAACACTTTTGTAAAGAAAATTATTTTAGAATCATTTAAAATTGTTATAAAACAAAAGTATGTTGTGATTGGTTCATGTAATATATACGCCAAAGAAAGTATTATCAAAATACGGAATGATTTTGATTCTTGTGGTTCACAATGTACTCCTCAAATTTAAATTTTTCCAGCTTGTTCTCTTTTTCTACTCTAAGACTATTTGTGTTTTAGCAAAATGCAGTATCCTAAGCTGCATTATTTCCATTAATAACCTCTGTTGACTCAGGCAGAGACAGAATCAGTCCCCTGCATGTCACTGGGGATTGAGGAGGAAATCCTTTCTTACTTTATTTCAGTTAGGCATTGTTTTAAAGAGAATATAAAATATCATCCCGGTTCAGAATTATATTTAGAAAAATCTCTGAGGAATTTAATTTCCTTACTGAAGTCCTACACTAGCTTCAGTGAAATCATTTTGAGATGCACGCATAGTATACAGATCATGTCTCATTTTGGATTAAAAATAGAGACACACTGAGTTCTGATCGCAGTGCAGTGACATCACCTGATACCTTTTTTTCAATAGATGGACAATCTATTCTCTTACTCAGAAGCTACTAAATTTCATAAATTCTCTTAGAAACGCAATTATATTGAGCACTGCCACAAATTTATAAAAATCAAGATATTTCTAGCATAAGAAAGATCCAAATTTCAGATTCACAAAATGATACCTACTTTGTATAGGTAGTGTAAACTAATTCCCTTCCAGAAGTAAAATTAGGCTTGCTTTTAAAAAGGGCTATTGATATTTAATTTTTCATTATTGTGATACGAGTTTTGCTATTGTCATTGTTGTTGTTTTAAAACAGGATTTCGCTTTGTAGTTTAGGCTGTTCTGAAATTTTCTTCATAGCACAAACTGACCTTGGCCTCAGGGAAATTCTCTTTCCTCAACCTCAAGAATGCTGGAATTACAGATTATGCCACCACTCCCAACTGTGATACAAGTTTTAATGATGTATTTTTATTATTTTTCATACCAGGACTTTCAGATAGGTGGCATATACTCTAATAGAACAAATATTACAGGCAGTCACCTGCTCTTACCCTCATCTGCTTTATTGTTTTACTCAGTCTTAAATCTTAGTTACATTTCTTAACTCAGGTTATTCGGTTATTTGGTCCTGTCCAAAAAGTAAATACTACATGTTTAAGAACCTCTCTCATGTATTATTTTCTCCAAAAATTTCTTTATTATTATATCATGGGTTTTGAATTAATTGAACAAACCCAACAGTTATTAATGACTTAGTGCTCTATGAAATATTCATGAGTAACTGTGTGGGCCAGGTGGATAAAGCAAGATTTCTTGTGACATGATCAAGTGGTGAATGCTGGAGACTTGATTACATACAATAATAAATTTTATAAATAACACATGGATGCTTCTCAATGCAACACATAATTGTAAACATTTGCTGTCATGATTAACACCATTCAGATGCTACAAAGAAAGCTTCACTACATATTTTGGCATGTATTATTAGAACAGAAGAGGAACAGACAAATCTTTTGAAGATATGTAGGTTGCAACATTATCATTGACAGAGACTAATGTAATGCTTCAGAGCAGAGAGAAAATTTGAAAGGAGGAAACACCTGAAAACAAAAGCATTAAATTTTCAAAATCCTTTCTTTTAGTTAACAGGAGTGCATTGGATTTTTAAAGTATTATTTCCCAGGAATATTGAATGCTCATGACTTGGGTCTGTGTTATGGATTGTGTCTACCCAAAGCCTCATTGGGTGGAGCTTGTTGGTGGTGGCTACATCTGCAGTGTGTAATGCTGGGATCAAGCATGTCATTATTAAATTAGTCCACTGATTGGTTTGGCATAGCTCTTGGTAGGATTACAGGTGCTCCACCCTGTGAGTGAGGGCTATCCCAACCTGAGGGTAGGTAGCCTGGATATAATATAAGGGACAGAAAGAAGGTCATCAATTGCTGCTTGCTGCTTTTGGTGCCTTCTTCCTCCCATGAACTGTTTCTCTTCTATGGTACCCCTCTACCTGCTACTCTGCCTTGTAGCCAGCTAATGATGGGCTGAAACCTCTATAAACTGCGAGCTGAAAGAAACCTTTCCTCCTTTAACTTTGAATGTAGGGCATTTTGCCTCATCAATGAGAAAAGTAACTATGTCAGTCTTTCTGTATTCACATATGTGAAAGTAAACAACTCAGAAATAAGACCCTTTTTAGCAAATACTGAGCATACGACTGGAGGAACACTTTTCAATATTCAACCATTCATATTACTTTTAAATTTGAATATAACTAAGTTTAGTACATAAAGCATGATACCAATTATTAGGTAACTGGGAGGACACTGAGTGATAATCTTGTGCATAGTTCCATTTCTATAAAAATAGTGATTTAAAATAAAAATGATATAAAATTAAATTTTGAAAGTTTTTACACAAATTTTGTAAAAATTCTGATGTTATGTATTTTCATGTTAGTGAAGGGTTTTAATATATTAGAACAATGTGAATGCATATGGAAATATTTTGGAGTTAAAACTTTCTGCATTTACCTTCTACTACAGTTTTTTATCAAAATTAATTTAAATTTTTATATATTTTTATTATAATTATGTTTTTATTTGGACTATATGAAAATCCTAATTATTACTTTACTTAGTAATTTAACTGAAATGAAGGCAAGAAAATGCTGTTTTTAAATGAATATGTAATAATTATATGTATGTGCATGTGTATGTGTATTTCTGAATTCTAGCATTAGTATGTAATCTACAAAACAATTGGGCATATGCGATGATTTGCTACATCTGTTTTGTATATATCTTCATTTCAATCTTATTAAAATGATATCTTGACATATATTTTTAAAAGTGTTACCAAGCATGATACCAATTATTAGGTAACTGGGAGGACACTGAGTTACATTTGCTAAGGTAATAGATTACAACATATATTATTTTGAAGTTTGCTTATAGTTTTAGCTACTATAGTTATATAGTTTGATACAGTTTTAACTACTTAGCCATATAAATCATGGGCCTGCATTTGTGCTTATGTGCTGCGTCCTGACAATGGCGAGGTCAGGCCATATGTGCTACTGTAAAGGTTTGCAATTGAGTTGAATAGGAAGATGTACAAAACTGAGACAAGCAAGTTTCAGTGGGTAGTGAAATAGTGAATTCCATTCTAATGGCAATTTCCAAAATGCCTCTGGGATCCAGGAATTGATTTAAAGTAAATATTACCAAATAGCATACCATTTTCATTGGTGCATTGTTTACATCATAAAAATGAATATAATACTCATTATGGCAAGTTTGACAAATATAAGAAGGTATAAACTTTTAAAATAAAAATATGCACAAGCCTGATACCTTGAAAAAACTACTCCCAGTACTCTATGTGTAGGTTTTTGATTTTATTTAGCTCTAATCATATTCTCTATGCACAGTTTTAAGATATTGTTCTCTCAGTCTTGTTTCCTACTTCTGCGAAACAAATTTTGACTTTTGACTCTGAAAAATGTGCATATTAAAATCATCTGTAATTTTATACTATATATATATTTTCAGCGATTTTGGTATGTTTTTAAAACATACTTTACTTCTGAATGCTTTTACATCTGTATGTTGAATCTCTCCTACTTACTGAAGGAATGACATATCTTGACTTTCAAGAAGAGATGAAAAGACATAATATCACGGTTAAGTTATTTGCTGTTATTTCTCAGTTAATATCCAGGCAGCACAATGGATCAAGCAAATTGTCATTGACAAAAGCATGCATCGAATTTGTTCACTATTAAAAGTCTTTTTTGCTGTTCATAGCTAGCAATAACTTTTCAAAAGGCAAATAAGCAAAACAAAACCATAGCTTAATAATTTATTTAACCTAATAGATCACCACATAGTTTAGCTATTATTTGCAAGTGTCTGAAGATAAAAGCACTATTTCATGTTTTAAGCTTCTACCAGTTTAGGAAAAAAATTCTATTTACACTCTTGATGAAGAATGTATACTCAAGAATTACTTCCTTACACAGGAAAATAAAAAGCTAAAAGTAACTCAGTTGACTTAAGCCTCATATTTTAAACTGTAGAATTGATCAGAGAATGATTTTCTATAGAATTTTTATTCTTATAGAATGAAAAGTTATTAATCCATTCATATAACAATATTTATTTTTAAATTATAAATTATTTATTGCTTTGGGCTATATAATAAAAATATATTAGTTTTTAATTTAAGATTCATTAATATCATTATTTCTGATCTCATAAATACATTACGATGTATTTCAATTTTATGCATGAATGAGAAAGATGCTTATGAATATACAGTTCATGATTGTTAACATTTTCTTCTAAAATTCTGTCACATTAAACCACTGACTTTCTCAAAGCACCAATCTGAAACCAACCTGTCAGTATTTCTTTTTTTATCTATCTTTTGAATTTTTATTTAACATTACGTATGCAATTCTGTTAACTATATAGTATCAGTCTCCTTTTATTGTTTTTCTTCTTTAAATGTAGCAATAATTTGGATCTATTTTATGTAATCTAAAAATATTTGGAAGCATCTGTAATTGTATCATTTTCTATTACTTCATCAATAATTATTATTTGTTTCTGGACTTTTTTATATTTCATTTTATCTTCTTTATGTAAGAAGAGCCACCATATCTCTCATTTAATTTTTACCTTTTCCAATTTTGTCCTTTATTTTTCTAAGTATACATCCATTTATATATTTTTAATTGTCTTATCATACTCCTTTCTCTTTTCTTTGGTTAATTTATCACCTCAGTTTCCCTTTTTATTTTCTATGTGATTCATTCTTCCTTTTCTCCATTTAAAAAAATCTATTTGGACTGCAATCATCTTAATATTCTTCTGATGTCTGCAGAAAAAAATTTTCAAAGAACTTTCCTTATTTTCAAAGACCAAACTATATTCCAATTCTACATATAGGTGTAT
This sequence comes from Dasyprocta punctata, assembly GCA_004363535.1. Taxonomy (NCBI): domain Eukaryota; kingdom Metazoa; phylum Chordata; class Mammalia; order Rodentia; family Dasyproctidae; genus Dasyprocta; species Dasyprocta punctata. The sequence goes on along the minus strand of RJWM01004970.1, from coordinate 44,158 downwards.
TTTTGTAATACAAGCTGTTGTTTTGTTGTTTCTTTGGTTATACCTATTCAATTATCCTCAAGTGAGACTCTCTCTATCTGAATTACCTCCACCAACAAGGCTGATGACCTTGCCCTCCTCTGAAAAAACTTGGTAAACCCTTGGACAGCCAAGATCCTGATCCTGTGCTTCTGAATCTAATAATTAAATGTTACAATATTTACAAAGGTTTTCATGTGCTTAAAAGCACTGAACTGAATTTCTCTACCTATTGCTTATTTGAGTATCAGTGGTAATCACCTTGCTTTCTGTTTGTAATAGTAAAAGATGAATAAGATACACTCCTACCATTAGGAATTGAATAGTCTGAAAAAGCATGCAGAAACATTTAGAAATAATTACAGTAGTACTGTGGTATAAGCTGTGGAGGAATATTTGTTCTTTCTTTGGCAGGAATGCTGTAGTCTTTAGCTGTTCCTATAGCTCGAACAGATCTCAATTCAGTTGTCATCTATATAGATGTGAGGTCTTTCCTGGACTACTGCTCAATGCCTTTTCTTATTTTGACACTTTCTATTACTTGCTCTGCTTTTTTCCTTAGCAAGTGTCACTATTTTGAATATTTGGATGTTTTACTTATTATCTGCTTTTTCCCACTAAAATGTTCATTTATGAGGGCAGGGGTTTTTTATTGCTTTTTAATCTTTTTGTCTGGTTTTCTGTCCTTTGCATCTAATCTTTTTTGATTAGCATATATGTATACATGGGAGGTAAAAATTTGCTGAAAGAGTAAAATTGTGTGAAAGGATTGAATTTTGTCTTGTTGTGAGTGGTGATTAATGAAAGAAAATTCATTTACAGTGATGCTCATTTTGTCCCAAGAACTTTGTATTTGCCCTCCTATGAAATTTTCAGAGTAAACCACCAAGATTCATAACCTTTATCAGCATTTATTTGACATTCTTTGTAGGAATTCCCAAAAATAATAGGAATGTTAAACTGTCTATTCCTTTTATCTTCCAGAAATCATTCATTCCAAATGAAAGCTTAGTAGAATACCTGAGAATTGTTTTGAGGAATACATAGGAGTCAGTTTGATTGAATGAAACTCACATTTCAGGAAAGAGAAGTGGGCATATAACAGCAAAATTCTAAAGTAACAAACACTGTTAATCTGACATTAAGAATACTCTCAGACTTCTGTTTTTATTTCTTTGATGTATTTTTCTGTAATTGGTCATAACTTGTATTGTTTTCAGTTAAGTAATTAAAGTAAGGGATAATTAATAATTATAGCACTTATCCTTATGGAAAATACAACTGTCTAATAAAACTAAGTTTAAGTATGATTTTCATGTATTCATTGAAGTATAATGTAAAAAATGTCAATATGTACCATAGATCTTATTGAGCATTTAAGGCTTATATTTAAAATGTCCAAGATAGGCAGTTTTAAATGACAGCTGACATTGATAGATTTGTCTAAAATAGAACTCTTCTATTTATTACATATAAGTGATGGACATATGGAGATGAGTAGCTCCTTAGTTACAGAGAATGGCAGTTTTTCTGTGATCTCTCTAGGTTTCTCATTCCAAATAGAATCTTTTCGTTTCTTTAGTTGTGTATTCCTGCTGCATGGTTACACAAATTAATTTTGCCTCTATCAGACAACATTATAAACTTTTGTTTTTCTAAGACATATACCTCATTTCATACTGACTTAATAGCCAGTGGTGGATTCCTAAACTAGTCATTTTCCTCTCATTCTTTCTTCACCAAAAGGAAACCAAGATTCATACAATTATCAGCATTTATTTGATGCTTCTGAGTAATTGCAACATTCTTCAATGTATATTTTGAGAAGATTGCAATGCTAGGCCAAAAATTAGGATAAAAGTGAGATTTTTTTTTTTTTTTTTTTTTTTGCGGCACCAGGGATCGAACTCACAGCCTCACGCCTGCCAGACAGATGCTTAAGCCACTGAGCCAAACTCCCAGCCCTACTTTTTTGAGGCAGGGTCGCACTATGTAGCTCAGGCCGGCCTTGCACTCGCGTTGTAGCCCAAGCGTGCCTCAAACTCACAACGCTCCACCTACCTCAGCCTCCTGAGTGCTGGGATTAAAGGTGTGCACCACCACGCCCGGCTCTTAAAAGTGAGAATATTGTCCAAGAAAATAAAGGTAGTAAATACATTTTGTTATATTCTTTTGGTAATAACACACACATTTTATAATGTATCTTACATTTTCTACCCCTCATTGAATTGCAATTAGAGTTTCAAATGTGTTAGATATTGTCTTAGTTACTTTTTACTCATTGCTGAGATGAAATACCTGACATCCAAAATTAGGGAAGGAAATTTATTTCTTACAGTTTCTCAGGAGTTTCAGTCCATACTCAGTTGGCACCAGGGCAGCGTGGCATGGCAGGGCAGCCATTCATGGTGGCCACTAAACAGCAAGGTGAATGGGACAAAAGAGAGAGAGAAAGGAAGAACCGTGTTCCTCTCTTCCTTACCCTGAATGTTGTCTCCACCCCTGGACAGGTGCAGCACTCACATCACCAATCCCAGTGCTAGACAACAAACCAATCACAAATGCCAGACTCAGTCCCATCCAAATTATGAGTCCTTGGTGTGGGGTGGGGGGACACAGAATCAACCAATACATTCCACCCCTGGCCCCCCAAGGACTCATGTATATCCTTCATATCAAAGACATTTAGTCCATCTCCAAGAGTTGCCAAAATCCTAACAGTTTCAGCATTGCTGAAAAGTCCAAGTCCCAAATCTCCTCCGAGAACTATGATAAACTTTTCACTGTAACCCCCTGTACAAATGAAAACAAGGTTAATCACTTCCAACATATAAAGGCACAAGATAAACATTACCATTCCAAAAGTTATAAACAGGGGAATACAAAGTATTGGAACCAAAGCAAGTCCAAAACTCAGCAGGGCAAACATTAAGTCCTGGAGTTCTATGCTCAGCATCAGAAGCAATCTGGCTGCAAGCTCCAAAAAGTTTGAGCCATTTCACCCCTCAGCACTTCCAGGGGTTTTAACTTTCATGGCTTTCCTTGGATGATCCATGTTCCTTGGCTTCACCCTTACATCTTTACACATTACCCTCTGAAGAAGGGGCTGAAGCTGCACATTTTCTTTGTACTTAAAACCAGTGCCATGTGGATGCTGCCAAGGTCCGCTGCTGGCTGAAGAAGTAGCCAGGCTTTCCTCTCTCTTGGCTGTAGGGATCAACTGCCTGGATCACTGAGTTCTCTGAACCTGATTGTGAAGAACAGCTTCCCTATGCCACCACTATTCTGAACTCTGTTGTGGTCGCCACCATTTTGAAACCTGGTGAGGCTACCACCCTTTTGAAACATCCTGTTGCATCTGTCACCACTCTGGAACATGGCACTCTGTGGCTTTTTCCTCCACGCAAACTCTTTCACTTTTTCCAAAGGGTGGAGGCCCACTGCTTCCTGGGATGCCCCTAGACCATTTGTTTTATTTCTTTGTTCCTTCTTAGCAATCAAGGTCTCAGCTCAATCTTTACAGTCCACAGCTTCCTGGCCAAACTCACAAGGTTTTAAGTCACCATGCTGGGCTCTTTGCTCTTGATTCCCAACATCAATCTGGCTAAGAGCTCCCAACAGTAGCCAGGCCACCATTTCAACATTTGGCTGCTTTGTAATTTCTTTTTTAAGACTAATCATCCTCCACCTTTAATCACAGTCTCAGGCAAAGTCTCTGGGCACAGACAGAATGCAGACAAACTTCCTGCCATGCCATAACACACATCATATGGAGTCCAACAACCAATGCAGTCCCTCTTCCCAGCAGAAACCTCCCAAACCTGGTCTCTACCAGCAGGCTTTCTATCAGGCTTCTGGTCTCCTGGGCTCTGACCAGAATCTCCCATACAAAACAGCCTAAGCAGTTCCAGTGCCACTCTTTCAGGTGACATTCCTGAACCTTTCCAAACTCTTCTCACAGGCCATTTTCAAAAGCTCTTGAACCACATGGTCAGGTTTAGTCACAGCAATGAACCCCACTCCACTGGTACCAAATTCTTAGTTATTTTTCACTCATTGCCAAGACAGAATACCTGATGCTCAAAGTTAGAGAAGGAAAGGTTTATTTCTTACAGTTTCTCAGGAGTTTCAGTCCATACTCAGTTGGTTCCAAGGCAGCATGGCTGCCATTCATGGCAGCCACCAAACTGCAAGGCAAACTGGGCAAGAGAGAGAGAGAGAAAGAAGAACCTCATTCCTCTCTTCCTTACCCTGAATGTCAACTCCACCCCTGGACAGGTGCAGCACTCACATTACCAATCCCACTGCTAGACAACAAACCAAACACAAACGCCAGACTCACTCCTGTCCAAATTATGAATCCTTGGGAGGACACAGAATCGACTAATACAGATAACATCCTGTCACTGAGGTCAAGAAAGACTAACCTGTTTTCCACTACTTTACAAGTATTTAGGAGATATGGAACTTTTGTCCCTATTTAAGGGCTTGGTGAACAAAGTTTACATCTCATCCTGTCTGTGGGACATTTGACAAGTGTATCATTTTTAGTGTTTGCTTTCCTTGATTTCCAAGTTTTTAAACATACATTCTAAAAAACTGGGTAGAGATTTCTAACAGCAATGCATAGGCAAATATCTTCACTTCGCTCTGTGTCATAAGACTGGACTTACACTGACAAATATTTAATCATCTGTCAGCTTCTAGTTGGTGACTTTGAGCTAATCAATATCCAATCATGCATTTATGCCATCTGTATTCAGTCCAGCTTCAAGGATAGGTCTGATTCTATTAAGATTGGCTTTGAATCTATTCTACTCTGCAATCCTGTTATCACTATTGTGTATTTTTATACCTGTAGTTCTCTGAATCCTCCTTGTCTTCCCTAGGCTACCTTCTTTGATTCTGATTTAAGATGCCTTGAAAAAATCTGAAATACCCATAAAAAAAAAAACCTAACTGCATATATGTTAATCACCAATTACTGGATTACAGGTTTAAAAAAAAGCAGAACTGTAGTGATCTTCAAATCCAGGGATAGATGAAAATTTGGGCATTGTTGACATCTTTCTGGGATTATTTCAAGGTCAAAACTACTTATTAAGATATCTCCTTTTTTTTCATTTGCATGTGAGGATGCAGTGGAAAGGCTCTTTCAGTGCTGAAAATGTAAAAATCCATTTTTTTCTATAACTGGAGATAGAGTTGTAAAACTGTAAAATAATGCCACACTTGTCAGTAATATTTTTGTTAAAGAAAAGTAAACCTTTGTTTTGTTTTTGTAAAACAATGTTTTTATCTTAACATGAAATGAATTTTTATCTTTAAATTAATTGCCAAACACTCATAAAATATTTCTTAGTTTCAAGTTCTATTTAAGATGTTATTATCCAACCTAAACCCTGAGTTTGCATCCTGACCTTAACATTTACCAGCTGTATATGTTATGGCAAGTATATCAAGTATATTAACCCTTCTATTTATAAATAGGGTGCAAAAATAATGACAGTTAAACATGAAATAAATATAATTTTATTATTAATATGCACGATATTTATACTTATTTTCAAACATAGAAAGCATTTTGTAAATATTTATATTTTACAAGATTATTTTAGTGGATTATCACTAGTGTTCAATAGTTTGTATATTACCCAAATGAAATTCAAAGGTATAATTTTCAGAATTATTTCAGTTGCCATGTTAAATTTTCCACTTTTTCTGTGTCTAATAATGGTATTGCTTTATTTTATGACTCTTTACTTTCTGGGTTTGGAGTCAGAGTTATAGAAAATGATATGTCTTATAAAAAGATGTAAATAAGTAAAGTATGTTAAAGAAAATATTGCCTCCCTGGTGAGTGTGCATGACCGCGAGGACCCCAGGGAGAGAATGATGTGCCTTTTGAGAACCCTCCATGTTGGGCCGAGAGGAAGAAGAAACCCCACCTGCCTCCCTGGTGAGTGTGTGTGACTGTGCAAACTCCAGGAAGAGAAAGAGATGTGTGTCCCATAGCCCTACTGGTGCACGGGCTACGAATCAAGAACCTCCCCCCGCCACCCCATAAGCAACCTGCTTGCTCAGAGGACCTGCTAAGTTCATAGCAACTAAGGTACATAAAGCAACTAAATGCTTGTATCATTGGGTTATTTTGCAGGCCTGGTGCCCGCAGTCTGAGCATTTCTTGGGTAGATGACATTGTGCAGTGTGGCAAATATGTGGGATTGTCCCCTGTCTTGTCTTCAAGCCCCAATATTGTTCTCATTGTTTTGCTTAATTTTGTTTAATTTTCGTTTCTTTTTTTTCTTCTTCTTCATTTCATATCCTGCTTTTATTGGTTTTATTGTGTTTTGTTTTTGGTTTGTTTTTGCTATGCCTGATGGAATGGTCAACTATTCTGAAAGTAACAAGATACAATATAGTAGCTATTTTCATAGTATCTCTCTTTGAAGTTCTATGCCAGTTCTACTGCTTTGTTTTGATTGTTCTGTTATCTTTTGTTGGATTTTACTATCTTTAAAATAAAATTTTAAAAAAATTTAGAAAAAAATAAAGAAAATAATATTTGTGGTACAGATGATCTACTTAATTATGTATAGGGCAACTCATAAATGACCAAAGTGATAAAATTAAGGCTTGATAAATAAAAGAGTAAGACAGTATTTCACATATTTAAAAATTTCCTTTTAACATTTCTTAAGGCATCATATGTTCAACCTCAAGTAGCTGTGATTAGCTTTAATGATTTCAATTTGTCTGAACCTTTTCAAACACAAGGGGAACCTAAGTTATCAATCTGAACAACTAATTGCAGTTTACATTATTGGAAGATAGATAGTATTCAAAATCAATACGCTTGAATATATAATTCAGGAAAATTCCTCTATTAAAAAGCATATGGGGGAAACACTAAAAGGACCCCCCCTGTCTCTCAGGAGCTATTTCTATTTCCCATTATTTTCTACAGTATATTTTCCTAAAACAAAACAAAACAAAAACAAACGTGGGACATTAAAATATTACATTCTTGGTTTTGAAGAAGATCTGTTTGTTGCCTTTTGCTTATCTTCATTATAGCTATTCTTTAAGTGCAACAGAAGAATTCAGATTTTAGCTAAAAGTAAAATGTAAGCAATAGCAAGAACAAATTTGTGCCTTCACTAACTGTGATCTTAAACTGTTTACATAAAGACACCATTTTTTTTAAATTCTTGTACAAAAAAGACGGTCTTTTGTCTAATTCCTCACAAAAGCAGGACAGAAGTGATCTATCTTCAGACTTTCTATTAGATTTTGGACAGTGACATATGTTGGCTTGATAGATTTTAGGCACAATTCAAATTTAGGTAGACAAAAGGAAATTTCATTAAAATTGAACTTACTATCTCTGATTTTGTAAGCAATAATACAATGTCCTAATAAATTCAATATGTGGTACCCTAAAGCAAACATTATCTAAAGAAATTTAAGGAAAGCAAATGTGTATGAAATGAATTTTGAAATTCAGCTCATTATATAAAGTGGCGACATAAACATAAATAACTTATTTATTTTTTGCATTGTCAAATCTGTGAATTTTTCTCTCTGAATTTCAGTCTTTGAACTATGTGCCTTCTGGGAGCAGAGGAAATGACTAACTTAATTGCTCTATCAAAAGCAATCCAAGAATTTAAATTATCATTTACTTTTGGGGGGGGCAAAATTTTGATTTCTTAAGTAATCTCCTCATCCTTGAAATCATTATAAGAGCAAGAAGTTGGGGCTTTTATGTCATTGCAAATTTGGTCACAAAGAGATTCATGCTGGTCTTTGTGTGCCTAAAAGTAGGCACCTGCTAGTATTCAGGGCAATAACTCTTTTTTCGTTTGTTCACAGCACATCCTACAGCTGAATCCACATTCTCTTTTGGTATGGATACTGAGGGACTCTCACGCATCTTCCTAGTGATAAATGACCTTCCTTTCATCTTTCTGCAGCTATCTACTACTACCAGTCAGCCTGTGGTCTATCATCACACACAGACAGTAAAAGTTTTGATGTATGGAATGTCCCCTAAAAGCTCATGTGTTAAAGACTTGGTCCCCAGTGAGAAAATGTTCAGAGATGAGGCTTTGGGGAAGTGATTGGAACATGAAAATTCTGATTCCATCAATAAATTAACCTATTTGTAGAATCAAAATTTGTTGACATTATTGGTAGGTGGTAGAATTATTAAGCCTGGTCCACTTGGAGGAAGTAGGCCACTAGGATGTGTCCTGGAAGGGTATAGTTTGTCCCTGGACCCTGTTCTCTTTCTCCCCCTCTGCCTTCTGTTTGCCATCAGATGAACCATTGTGCTTAAATGTGTGATCATTTGGCATGACGCTCTTCCTTACCATGACCTGGAGGCTAGAGATCCAAGAGTATTAAGGCAAAATCCCAACAATCTTTCTTCATTTTAAATTGTTTATCTCAGGTATTTTGTCACAGGGGCAAAAACTAAAATGGGGGAAACTTCCAACTCTCAGTTTACTTCTAATATATACAGGAAGTAAAATCATACTGTAAAGGTAAATTTCAAAGTTTCTTCTTTCTTGATCATGTTTTGTCCTATGTGAAATGTTCTACAAAATGATCTTTGGCTAGGGTCTGATGTAGGTAGTAAGGCAAGATAAATTACTAAAGATATCCTTTTGCAGCAAAAGATTTTTCATTCTTTCTACAATTTTCCAGGCTTAAAATGTGGTGAATTTTTACTTTTTCTAAGTCATATTCTTCCTCCCCAAATAAGCTAAGCCTTACTGGTAGACATTGAAGGACAATATTTTGGTAAAGAATCTATAGACCTATCCTTGGTGTTCAGAACTAACTAAAATGAAAAAAACCTTTTAAATTATTTTTTGAGATAGTAACTAAACTTGCAACTAAGATATGCACCTCTGTATCCGTGTTTACAAACTCAAAGCATAGAAGAAAAGCAAAATAAAAATATCCTAAATTATTCAGTCTCAGAATAATGAATTAATATGTACATATATTTTATTTACTATATTTTTATTACTCTGAAAAGAAAAATATTCTTTAAAAGTCTCTTATTTCTTATAAATACTACTAAAATAGTATTACTCCAGAATATCCTCTGCTATCCCAATAATAAAGAACATGTAATGGAATGAAGGAGAGATCCAACAGTTTTACTATGTATAAAATTTAAAACAAGTTAACCTTGTTATTTTGTTCCACAGTATGACAATGCCCCATTTAAGTACAATAGCTGTTAGTTTGTCTTATATAAGTAAGTTTGAGATTGTTTGTGTAAAGAAGGCATAAAAAACTTAAATGGTTCAAAAAAGGATAAATTTTAATTAGAACAGAAGAGATTTTTCAAAAGGCTGCATCCTTCCAAAATCTCTTCTAATCTCTAAACTAAAGGGAACGGACCAATGATTTCTGATGTCTCTTCCTACCACACTGTTTTGTGATAGCATGAAATCCGACTCCCTAATGAAGGATAATGTTCTACCAAATCAGGCCAAAGAGATTTGCTGATATAAAATATGACAAACTATTAATCAGCAGAGCAAAGAAATCTATGACTGGCTTATGGCTTCTTTTACTTTTCAGAATAGCAAAAGCGAATAAAGTATAACTGAATCTGAATTCAAATAGTGATGCAAAAATAATATTGTCAAATTGTGAAGTCAAAGCTTTCAGTATTTCAGTTTTAGTATTAGATTAAATTGCACATTTAGGTAATAAAAATTTTTACTTATATTTATGAAATTAGGTTTAAAATATAATCAGTGCTAAAAACATTTAAAAATTTATTTCTTGATTGTATTTTTACATTTCATATCATATGAAACTCCTTTATTCTTTTACTTGACCGTATCTCATCATATGAAATAGGTAGACTATATAGTTCTAGTTAATTGAATTGACGTTTTACACATCAGAAGGCTCAATTTCTGGCTGACTCAGCTGTCCAAAAAGCTGGCCTACACTCCCCACTATGTGGTAAATTGCCATTTCAAATCCTTAGCACAGTGTGCATGACAATATATATTTTATGTAATTCTTAATACATGTTTGCTTTGATAAAATGACCTACAATCAAAAATTCATTTCACGTTATAACTTAATAGTGAAGAACTTGTGGGGGAGGAAGGGAAAATAAGTAGGATAAATTCTTTTGGAATAAAAAATGTGCTACAAATATGAATAAGGAAGATAGGCTGACAGTAAGGGAAAGGGAGATAACTTTATAACACAAAAACAATATCTAACAGTTTAGTGACTTGAAGCCATTCAGTGCAAAAAAATTATCCTTAAATACAAGTAAAGAATCTTTATGCTGTGTAAGTATGAAAACAGAGGCTCTTAGGGATCCTGCTTATTTAAAAGACTAGTGAAATTTAGAATATTTTCTAAAATGTTTTGTCAAAGATTAATGAAATAGTTTTAGCTCATAAAGGAATACACCTTTTTCTGTAAGAAAATACTTTATTTTCTTTTTTACATAGAAAAACTACATTTTTATGGGGCACAGGATGATATTTTGATACTGACATATATTGAATAAGGATAAAAATCAAGATATGGCAGACCATTCAAGATCCTCTCTTCTAGCTCTCGAACTATGCAATGTATTATTGTTAACAGTAGTCACTTTAATATACAGTAGAACCCCAGAATATATTCCTCCAACCTAACTGTAACATTGTACCATTGATCAATCTTTCTTCATCCTCCCTCTTATCTACCTGCCGAGCCCTGGTGACTACTAATTTAACCTCAACTTCTATAAGGTAGAACTTTTAAAACCCCACACAATAATGGGATTATTTAGTGCTGGTATTTATGTGTTTGGCTTATTTCATTTAACAAAATGATCTCCTATCCCATCCAGGCTTCACAAATGACCAGGTTTTATTATTTTTATGGTGAAATAATTATTACCTTTGTGTATATATCACATTTTCTTTAACAATTGATGGACACTTAGGTTACTGTCATTTTTTGATTATTGTGTCTATTGCTTCATCAGACATGAGAAAGCAGATATTTCTTTGTCAGATTGACTTCTGGAATATACATCCAGAAGTGGAATTGCTGGATCACATGGAAGTTCTATTTTGAATTTTATGAGGACCTCCACACTGTTTTCTATGACTATGTTAATTTACATTTTTACCAGATGTGGAGAAGTTCCCTTTTCTTTACATCTTTGCCAGTCCCTCTTGTCTTTGGTCATTTTGATATAGTTATTCTAACTGTAGTGAGGTAATATCTTGTTGTGTTTATGATCTGCATTTCACTGATGATTCTTGATGCTGTGTATTTTTTCATATACCCACTGACCACTTGTATATCTTCTTTTAATAAATGTCTTTGGTGAACTTTTTGTCCATTTTCAAAATGAGTTATTTGAGGTTTCTATGTTTTAGTTTTCAATGTTCTTATATATTTTGAATATTAACCCATTATCTGATATATAGTTTGCATATATAGTCTCCCATTCTATAGACTGTTTCTTTTCTTAGTTGATTATTTCCTTTTATATATAAAGGTTTTTTAGTTTCAGGCGGTTCTTTTGTCTATTTTTGTAATCATTTCCTGTGCTTTTGAGGTGCTATCAAAATACTCTTTTCCTAGAGCAATTTCATATAGTTTTGCCCTGCTTTCTGCTACTATTTTCATAGATTTAGGCTTCATCCATAAGTCTATTGTATATATCTATTTCAACAGCCTAAAAGATTTTTTAATAAAACCAGTTCATTTCATTGTAACAAATTATAAATAAACTTTATAGTGTTTTTGAAGTGAGTTTCCTTTTCCTTCTTTAGTGAAACCATCTATTTTATTTGTAGAGTCACCCAAAGTTAGTTTAAGGTCTTGTTTTTAATATGGCATTATTTATTTATATTATTTGATGAATAGAATGTTTGAAAATTATGAAACTCTCTCCTTTGATAGTGTTTGTACAACAACCTTGGTATTTGTAGCCCCTTATTAGAGCACAGCCACTATAGGTTTGTAATTGTTGAATTGTAGCTATAGAGCTTGTGTCAATAGGATAATTAAGAATGATGTATTACAAAAAGGTTTACTGCAGTGATTATACTTTATACCTTGTATTGGGTAGAAAGAATAGAGGAGAGGGGCTAGAGAAAAAAATATACCTTAGAAGGCCATACCCCCAGTGACCTACTTTCTCTACTTAACTAGTTTCCACTACTTCTCAATATCCTATTAAAAATATAAATGTATCAGTGGAACAATCCATGAATGAGACTAAAACCCCCTTGCTCCAACCATTTCTCAAAGTCTCTACCTATGAACACTACTGCATTGGGTACCAAGGCTTCAACATAAGCTTTTGGGGGGACATTTCATTTCAAACAGTAACATTCCAACCCTGGACCTCAAAGGCTCATGTCTATTTCATAGTACCAAGTGCACCTCATTTATCTCCAAGAGTTATCAAAGAAAAATGTTTCAACATTGCTCAAAATTCAAGCCCATTGTTTCCACTGAGACTCAGAAGAAATGCTTTGTTGTGAACCCATTACAAGAAGAAAGGAAGGAAGGGAGAGAGGGAGTGAGGGAAGAAAGGGAAGACAGACTACATACTTCCAACATATAATTGCAGGACACAGACAAAATAATCATTCTCATTACAAAAGAGAGGAATGGGAAGAGAGCAAAGAAGGATCAGGGCAAAACAAAACTCTAGCCTAGCAGGGCAGACATGTGGTTCAGAGTTAATGGCATATGTTGGTGTGATATGAACTCCAAAGGACTTGGACAGCCCTACCTCTATCATTTTGTTGGCTGCAGTCCATGTTGCCATTCACAGTTTGTCTCTGCTCACTACTGTGACTTCTTTGGCAGGTGTTCCACACTGCTGAGATTATCCTCTCGGAGTCTGCCCTCAGAGACTTTGACCCCCATACTGTCTGTCCTCCCAAATTTTATTTTGAAATCTCTAAGGAATATTCTATGACCTCAAAACTCTTTCATTCTGCATGTGTGCAAAACCAACACCATACTGGTAGGGCCAAGGTCTTCCACCAGGAGGAACCATAGATGACTATAGCATCATAGGCAGCCTGTGATGCAATGGTACCCAAACACTCTCTTTTCAAATGAAAAGTTTACACTTCTACACCTCTGACATGGCAGGTAGTAGGGTTTTGTTGATTTCTGAGATGTTTTTAAGCCATCAATCCTATTTTTCCAGTGCAAAGTTTTTACTTCTTTTTGGTGATGTTAATCTCCATAGCAACCACACTCACCTTGACTGCAACTTTTCATGCATTTGTAGCCAAACCAGGTTTTTGAAGTGTTTTTTCACTTACTCTTTGCTTCTGATTCTCACTTTAAATGTATCTAAAAGCAGCCCACATTATAACCTGAATATTCTGTTTCCTTGAAATTTGCTCCACCAGATAGTTTGGTCTGTCATTTTGAAACTAGACCTCACACACACAGTATCTTAGGAACGGGCAAAATCTAGACAAGCTCTTTGTCAGAATTTAACATGAATGGACTCTAGTTCAGTTTCCAGCAGAATCATCATTTCTATGTGAAACCTCCTGAGCCTGGCGTTTACTGTCTGCATTACTGTCATCATTCTGGTCTTTTCAGCTCCCATCATTTACTCGCTGAGCTCCACTTTTAGCAGTATGGGCTTTCTCTAGCCTGCTTCTTCAAAAATTTCCAAGCTCCTTTTATAAACCACTTCTAAAGTTTTCTGACCTACATAGTCAGGTATAGTCACAGAAATGATCCCATTTCTCCACCTGTTTTCTGTTAGTAACCTGTTAGTCATCTTTATGTCATTGTGGCAAAACTGCTGGGATAAACAACTTTAAAAGAAGGAAGATCTTTTTGGGCTCAGTGATTTCAGACATTTAGATTTGTGATCATTTGGTTACACTGTGGCCTGTGGTGAATAAGAACATCATAGTGGGGAATGTGGAATGGAGCAGATTGGCTTATTTCATAGCAGCCATGGAGGAGAGAGATGAAGGGAAAGAGAGATAAGGGAGAAATAGGAGGGGAGGGAAAGACACAGAGAAGCAATTGCAAGTGGTGGAATGGGGGCAAAAATAACTTCGCATGTCCCCAGTGACCTACTTCCTCCACTAGTCCCTGCTTCCTAAAGATTCCTTGGCCTCACATTAGCTCATTAAATTATGAACCTATCAATGGATTAATGGATTGATAAGTTCAGAGCTCTCCTCATGCATGCCCTTCTCTAAAGTCTTGTCACTCACTGATCATTGTTCCACCAAGAACCAACCTTTAACATGTGAATTTTTCCAAACCATAATATCCTGAAATTTTAGTTTTAAAAAGTTTTACTTTTTGGTAATAACTCTAGAAATGATATCTACATGTGATTTAATTATATTATATAATGTAGTATTTTCTAGGAGTTTAAAAATTTTACTTATGATCCTTCAAATATCAATTTCTGGGTCCTAATACAGTGAGGCAGATTGGCATGCCACAATTAAAATACAAAATACTGGCTGTATTAAGATCCTATCTAATATAACCATGATCTGTCATTTCCATTTTCTTATTATATGGCAAATTACATGGTTCAAAAAATAAGAGAAAGCATTTTGAGTTAATTATTTAAATCATTGTATTCAAAGTTTATACCCCTTCATGTGGAAAAATTATGTTTTTTATTTTTTAAAAAGTATAAGTCTATATTTTTATCTTAATTCCAAAACTTACATTTTGTATAGACTGCTACACAGTCACAAGATTTATAAGTTGGATATTTTTTGGTAGGTTTACATTTTTCTTCCAGTTTCTCTATCACTTAGCAATGAAATGATTGCATAGTCGTTTTGTTTCATTTATTTATCACTGTTGAATAAGAAAATTGTAAGTTCCACACAAACAAGGACTGTGATGGAAAACTCACCATACAATTCAGGAATTGGCAGATAATAGACATTTGTTATGTACTTATCTAGTGATTAAAGAATAAATAAACCAGACTTTCCCTTGCTTTTCAACTCATTTGGTGGAAACAGAAATATTCTTTCTAAGTCTATTCATTGTCATTCCTGACTGGTTCCTGAAACTTAGTGCTGACTGTGATGAGATGTTCCAGAATAATGACCTCTCATTTCAACATGATCCATTTTCCTGACTAATAATCCTGGAGCACTTTACTGTTACAGTTACGATAACCCATTTGATCAGACCCTGTGGGTGAATTATTTCTCCCTAACTGAGTTGCAATGTGTAGAGTGTAACAAATGTTACTTATTTCAAAAACCTGGATTGATTAGATTGTTTTCAGGTCCTTGTGCTCTTTGTCCCTGATGCCTTGCAAGTAGAGAATATATCTTGTATCAAGTAATCATAGGCAAAATTCCTTAAATACATTCTTGTAAACAGTACAGTTATTTTTACTAAATAATTTAATATTAATTATAGTTATTTTTCTCCTATGAATAACAAACTTCTGAAGGTTTTAGCCATCTTTTTGTCAGAGAAAATGCATTCTACAATATATATTTTGCAGAAGTATGTTAAGTATATTAATTGCACATTCAGTGATTTATACTCACTTATAATTGCTTACCAAATATCTACTATAGACTAGATTAGATAGAATGTAAAATGTAATAACCACAACAATATAGTGTCTAGACACAAAAGTTTACAGTCTAGTAGAGAATGTAAAAATTATAAATGAGTATGAGACAGTATATAGGAACCATAAAATATATGAAAGTCATGATTCTATCATAATTCAAGTCTTTGATCCTATTCAGCTCTATCATCTCATTTTCTAGCATATAGTCTAACACTTATTAAACTGGTAGTATTTTAGAATTGTTTTCAATTATTAATTATCATTTTAAAGCAGAAATGTTTTAAAATATTACATAGCAGAATAAGGCAAATTGTTCAACCTTTTAGAAATGAAAATAAAGATTATATTTATTATACTTTTTCTGATGGTGATGAAAACTTTGCTAAGTATATCTGCTACCCATCATGAAAATTATATTTCATATTATATTTTAAACAGCATGCTTTCCTACTCAAAAATCTGAAAATATCTCCTAAGTTTGATTAACAGTTCAGCATTGTACTTTACTTCTAGAATTTTGTAATTTATATATCAATAGTATCTGCTTTAGTAGTTGTGAACTTTTATTTTTGCTTTGGTTTTTAAAAAAACAGGCATTTGGTATCCTACAGATTTAATATGCATTTATGTATTTTTATTTTCTTTGTAGGAAATATTTAGAAAATGGCAAGTTCTTTCACCTTTTGACTTTCAAATCAGTCACTCCTTTTCTTTTTGGAAGAGACTCAACATAACAAATTTTCCCATAGCACATATTTCATGCACCTGATTTTGATATGGGAGAAAAAGTTTTTTGATGAAAGCCCCAACACAGAGGTCACAGAAAACACCTTTAGACATTTTTTAATGAAGAAAATTAGCATTGGTGTCAAATCTTTGGGTCTTCATGATCTCTGATGCCAACTTTAAGCAAACACAAGAAATACAATTATGAAGAATTTATTATTTACAAATACCAAAATTTTCTCATTAACAAATGCAAACTTTGCCTACACCAAAGACATATTAAAAAAGTATTTTGATCTAAATCAGTCAGTATTACAAATGCAATCCTCATTAAATGAATATATGATAGTAATAAATAAAGCGGAAAAAGTATATGGAATGTTACTCAATTTTACTGCACTTTTTTTTTCGGCCAAAAGGGTGTTTTACAATAACATAGTCACTTTTGTACTTTTTGTTTTTCTTACATGTTTCATTCTCTTTTCCCACACTTTTTCATTTCTTTTCTCAAATAATGACTTATTAAAATTCAACATCAAGAAATGTTCCAAAGTTAATAGAGAAATTAGGTCAAGTTTATAATTATAAATAGAAGAAATAGAATACACACTTTAAACTAATAAATGTATTAAAGTCATATTTGTAATACAAAAACATCAATAAAATCAATTAATAAGATATTGAGTTACAATACCAACATAGATATGAGACATTAGACCTTACTCCACATACAACTCAGCCCCACTCAAACTTCAGTGAGTGTAGATACTCAAGAATATGATTAATTGAGTAATAAAGTCCCCCAAAGATCAAAAGGCACATTGTACGCATGGCTCCTGAGGGGATCTAAAGATTTGCTTCTGGATATCTACACATACAATAACTCCAGAAAGACACAACACAAACATTATGAACAGTGCACCTATGAAGGAGCTCAACATAAGCATTCTCATACATAAGAATAAATATTCTTGATAAGACTGGATGAGTAATTACACAGGGTGTACATCTTCTACTTCATGTTCTGAAACACAATTCCCTGACAATGAAGGATTCCATTTTTGTAAAATCTATAAAGTGGAACCCCCAGTGTCTAGAAAATGTGAATGATGACAAAATATGCAAACCATCACCAAAGAAGTCATAAGGAAATCATATAATGAAAAACACCTGGAAATGCAAAGACTAGTTCACAACAGACTGATATACAAGATACATCATGAAGAGAAATTTGAGCCAGGCGTGGTGGCGCACACCTTTAATCCCAGCACTCAGGAGGCTGAGGTAGGCGGAGCGTTGTGAGTTCGAGGCCGGCTTGGTCTACATAGTGCGACCCTGCCTCAAAAAACCAGGGCCGGGAGTTTGGCTCAGTGGCTTAAGCACCTGCCCTGGCAGGCACGAGGCTGTGAGTTCAATCCCCGGTGCCGCAAAAAAAAAAAAAAAAAAAAAAGAAAAGAAAGTCTCACAAGTAGCCTTAATCAAGCAGAAGACAGAATCTAGGGCTTGAACATAAAGGTGATGAATTGTTACATCTAGAGAAAAATAAAATATAAAATATCTCTGGAATGTGATTTAAAAACAAATTTAAGTATCTTTGGAATGTAAGATAGGCTTGAGATGCAAACTAATAGCATTAAAAAGCTATTCAGTGAAATTATAGTAGAAAGCTTCTCAAATTTTGACAAATACGTGAGCATTTAAGCGCAGGAAACCAGAGACATAAATATATATAACTGGAAAAGAACTTCCCCACATCATATCATAATTAAAATGTCAAATGGAAAAAGCAAAGAAATGATATTGAAAATTGCAAGAGACAAATGCCAAATCATGTATGAAGACATGGTCATCTGAATAATAGCAGGTTTCCCAGCAAAAATTCTGAGTCAGGTCGTGAAATAATGTGCTTAAAGTTCTGGAAAGAAAATAATTTCCAAGCTAGATTGCTAAATCCACCAAAGTTATCCTTTAGAATTGAATAAAAAATAGAGATGTTCCATGATAAGCAGAAGCAAAATGAATTCATGAGCACTAAACTAGCATTACAGAAGATACCCAGAAAACATGATGCACAAAAGAGGAAGGGAAGATTAACAAAGAGAAGTTAGAAAAGAATCAAACATTATGAAAATTTTTAAATGGCAGAAATTAGTACATATCTTTCAGTGGTATCCTGAATGCAAATTGTCCTGAGTCTCCAAATAAAAGACAAAAATGTCACATTGCATTAAAAAAAGAAAACAAGAAAACTGAGATTTTTAAATGGTAACTATAGGTTGCCTGTAATACTTTACATACAAAAGATATACTAAGACTGAAATCAGAAGGGTTTAAAATGATATGGCATGCAAAGGAATCAGAAAATAACTAAGAACCACATATTCATATCCAACAAAGCAGACTTGAATTCAAAAGTATTTGAAAGAGACAAAGATGATCACTTCACATTTCTAAACAATATAATCAACCAAGAAAGTATAACAATTTTAAATGTAAGTGTACCCAATGTTAGTGTACTTCATTTCATGAAGCAAACACCAAAGTAAAAGGATAAATAGATTTTAATAGAATTAAGTAATTGACTTCAGTATCCCACTTTGACAAATTAATAGGTCATCCAGACAATGCATCAACTAAGATCAGGGTTAAACTAAAATATAAATCAAATGAATTCAACTGATATGTACAGAGTGTTCCATTGAATAGCAGTGATCAATTTCAATAATTCATAGATATTTTTCCAGAATAGAGTGTACTTTAAACCAAAGAAAAATAAAAAATAAATAAATAGAAAAATAATCACACGCATCCTATGAAGCACAGTGGAATGAAACTAGAAATTAACAAAAAAACACAGAAAATACATAAATACATGGAGATCAAATAATACACTTTTAATCAATCAGTTAATCATTAAAACAATCCAAAGGGAAAATTTAAAAGTCCTAGAATCAAATGTTATTTTAAATACAACACGCCAGGGCCTGGAGTTTGGCTCAGTGACCTAATCGCCTGTCTGGTAGGTGCGAGGTTGTGAGTTCAGTCCCAGGTGCCGCAAAAAATTAAAAAATGAAAATAAATAAAAAATAAATAAATACAACATGCCAAAATCTGTGGGATACAATGCAGGCATTCCTAAGAGGAAAGATTATAGCCATAAGGGCCAACACTAAAAAATTTCACAGATCTCAAATAAATAACCTAGTAATACGTTCCTAGGTGTTAGAAAAACATAATAAAGCCCAGCATAATCAAAAAGAAGGCAACAATAAGGATAAGAGCTAAAATTAATTAAATGGAGATGAACTACATGAAGCATCAATGAATTAAACAGTTGTTTCCATGAGTGTGAATAAATTGTATAAGTGTTTCGACAAACTAACCAAAGGAAAGACAGGAAAGATCAAAATCAATAAGAATTACAGGGAGAAAAAGTGATCTTACCAAAGACCACTGAAATTCAGGAGATTATTAGGAACTGTTTTGAAAAACTTGCATTCCACTATGAAAAAATGCAAAAAGAATGAATACATCCATAGACATATACAACCTACAAAAGCTTAACCAATGGACTGAAAAACACATAAGCAAATAAATAGAAAGAAAAACTCAGGACTAGAGAGATTTACTGTAAACTTTTACCAGACCTTTACTATTCTATGAAATAGAAAGAAAAGCTTCCAAATTCGTTCTATGAGCAGGACCTCTTTGAAGTCAAAACTGGATGTTCAACAAAATATTAAAACAATATCCTTGATAATTATGCGTGCCAAAAACCTCAGTAAGTTTCTCACAAATGTAATCCAATAACAGATTAAAAAGATTAAGTTGGTTTCAACCTGTGATGCAAGAATTCAATATACATAAATCAATGTAATACAACATCTAAATGAAATCAGTACTAAAACTCACATGATTATCTCCATAAATGCAGAAAAATCTTTCTACCACAATTTAGTATCCCTTCATAATAAATGGCCCACAGAAATTAGGTATAATTTTTTTTTAAGTACACTACTACAAATTGACCTATGTTAAACGAAATTATAATTGGAATTACAGGATATGTATAATAATAACATTTTGATCATATAAACAATTATCATGTGTTAACAGAGTAAATATAGAGGGAGAGAGTAAAAATATGCTAACCAAATATTTAACAATGATAAAAAAAACTAGAAAGACGTGAAAGATGAATAAATAAAACTAAAGAAGGTTGTTAGAGTAGTGTGCAGAAATCAACAGAAGTCATATCTGCTAAAAATACAATGGATTTTTTGAACAATAATTTCTACAATAATTTTGAACAATAATTTTGAACAATAATCTACTAGCAATAGAAAGTGTAAAAATTTAAAATCACCTCCAAATATGCAACTTATTTTAAAAATATCTGATTCCTTACTATGCATCATTACAAAAGAGCAGAGTAAATGGAGATCCACCTCTCAATAAAAAAAAAATCAATTTTATGAAATTGTAGTGGTGTAAACAGTGACGCACCACCCCAGTTCTTCTTCAGTGAAAGAATTAGTGCCCCCCATTTTAGCTGTGCAGTGGAAAACCACCCTGAAGTTAACACCCCATTTAGATCTTATCACACCTAAAGAAATTTGCTTATCCATAGCTGTGTTGATTGATGAGTGTTTGGGCCTTTTCATTCCAACTCTGGGCAACACCCATTAGCAGGCCATTCTGACCTCAGAACTTTCAGTGGAGTAAGTTGAGGCCATCACTGGCTTTATACCACATTAAATTCTGTTATTATAATAAACTTCTATCATTATAATAAACTCCTGTTTATTAAAAGTAACTTTCCTGTGGGTCTTCTTAGTAAACATTTTGCCTACCATTTTGGTCTCCAAGTTTCCTGGAAGGAAACTTGGAATTCTAACTTGTCATATTGACCTTCAATTACATCTTTTAATCACAGAAGTGGCAATCAAATTCCAGAATGGATTGGCTAGGTGGGTTTTTATACTAGTTTTAAGGTTCATTATGCTGAATTATTTTCTCCTTTTCCCTTCCCTTCCCTTCCCTTCCCTTCCCTTCCCTTCCCTTCCCTTCCTTTCTCTTCATGCCTGGTTCAGCTTTCATCTATTTGGATGATTTATGTGTTAATTTAAAAATTGGCAGGGGGTAGAAAAAAGGAGTACTACTTGAAAACAAATATCAAAAACTTTTGAAAATGATTATAGCTGAAACAGATATCACCAGTGTAAACAAGTTGATGAACAAAATTAAAATTTTGCCTATGTGTATTGCTGAATATAATTTTGAACTGATAAGAAAAAAAACCAATATCTAATTAAGGTGTTTGGGGAAATGGTTACACCTTTCAGTAAGAACTTTGCATGACCTGCCTTAAGTCATATTACAAATGCAATAGTAGATGTATTCAAAATGTGAGAATTTAAAATAACTATGAAATACGAACATGGAGATTGTTAATAATTCCATGGAGAATATTATTAATTTCAGAATATTTCTCTCAAAAGCATGGCTATATTAAAACTTTAAAGATCATGAATTTAAATTTGAGTTAATCAAGTTTGAACTTTACTGGCAAAACATTCCCAATCACCACAAGCATTAAGGATTATAAAGCACAGAATTAAAGATAGTAAAACATATGATAGATAACTTATTGATATCTCAAGACAAGAAGCCCTTTGATAAATAAGTCTACCAATCTGACTCATTTTTTTTCTCCCTATCATGGGAAATTCACACCCTTTCTAACTCCATTATAGCTTAAGTACCTGGCAATTTCATACTATAAACTTATAAATTCCTATAATTTATTCATCTGCAATCTAAATTGACATTTTTCCACTAATCGTTCAAAGAACATGTCTCTAGTCAGGTTGGATATCACATACCAGAAACTGAAATTTAACTGAACATCAGACCAGTAAGTAGGGGGGTACAAGTCTGTTTTATTCAACTTCACATATCCTAATATCTAGGCATTTCTTCAAAAGATTACACTAAGGACCACGTTGTGGTTTGTTTCAATGTCCCCCCAAAAGCCTCATGCAGTCATGGAGGCAGCTGAATCTAGCCTTTGTGATTGGTTCATTGTCTAGTACCGGAATTGTCAGTGTGAATGCTGCACACGCCCAGGGGCAGGTAGCCGGCATACAGTATAAGGGAGGAAGGAGGTCTCCTGTTCCCTTTTTCACCCTGTTTGCTTTTGTGGCTTGCACCCTCCATGAACTGTTGTTGCCCCTTAGCCACACTACCCTGCCTTGGAGCCAGCTGAATATGGACTGAAACCTCCAAAAATTGTAGGCTAAATAAACCTTTCCTTCCTTCATTTTGGGAATCAGGTATTTGTCTCAACAACAAGAGAAAAGTAGCCAAGATAGACTAGATTATTTTTTACAAGATTTAGATACTGATTGATGATATTGTGACATTGATCTGACAATTTTTAAAGCCTGATTTGTGGGAATTTTGTAACTTGTGTAGACTTGATGATATTTGGACTTCAGTGACATATCTCCCCATAGTGATGTCCTTTTTGTTACCATGGAAATGAAGGTGTAAATTTTTGAAGTATATTTTTAAAAAATACTAACTTTGTTTTTGCTTTCTTTTGGGGAGAGCATGATCATCATGCCCTGAAACACACACACACAGACACACACACACACACACATACACACACTCCTACACAATATTTTGACATCACTTCATTATTTACATTACCAGCATTCTTTCATAGCTACTAAAACTCTAACATCAATTACATTCTACACTATATCATGACAAATATTCTCCTTACTATATACAGTCTACTATCTTATAGCACTTTTAATAAAGGATGACCTATAAGAGTAGTAATCAAGG
Source organism: Dasyprocta punctata (assembly GCA_004363535.1). NCBI lineage: Eukaryota > Metazoa > Chordata > Mammalia > Rodentia > Dasyproctidae > Dasyprocta > Dasyprocta punctata. The sequence continues at coordinate 20,946 of RJWM01004970.1, read as the reverse complement.
CATTTGTCAGCATTGCTACTGATGTGGTACTTGTTATTCTTTGATAAGGTCCCAATTCAATTTGAAACGTGATAAATATATGCGCATATGTGGGTTTTGTCACTAAATTTTCCTCTGCCCTTCTTACCTATCCTTTAAAACTACACATCCTTGTCATAAACTTTTGCTTCTTTCTTTTAGTATAATTATTAATGTACTGTAGAAGTAAAGTGATATTTTTCAGTACTTATACAAAGATGAACCTGAACATTAAAAGGATATAGTTAATATTTATTGAATGTTAACTGATTTAGTGTATTGTGCTAATATTTTCATCTACATTGTCACATTTATTCTCATAAAACTCAGTAAGTGTATTATTAACTTTGTTTATAGATTATGAAGATATGGACAGAATTTAAATATCTTTGGCAAAAATTAATTATAAAGCCTTTAAATGTTTTAGCTGGAAATGTATGTCCAGGTTTCTCTGATAGGAAGTACAAGGATCAGCTCCCTACATTTGCCCTTTGTGGTGTGGAAATTATGGCCTAAAGCCATCCTTGTTTTCAAATAAAACAAAAGGATGTTGACTGGTGTTTTTCTGAACATGTCTTATCCTTCCTTAGTTGATTTCAAATATTTCACCCTTCTGTCAACATTTTGATTATCTCTAGATTTTCATTTTTCTATTCCTATGGTAACAAAATAATCACATATCAGAAATTGATTCAGAACCTCTTTATAGTTAACCTACAATTTTCTTTTATTATTGTTTATAGAATGCATTTGTCATATGTAAAAATATTGTCAATAATCGAAAATTATTATAGTTCTCATTTGGTTAAATTTGAGTATTGATAATCTTTTTTATATACAGTGCTTTCTTTTCAAATATCTCTTCCTTCTTCCTCCCTCCCCTCCCTCTCTCCTTCCCTCTTTCTTTCTTTCCTTCTTTCCTTCCTCCCTTTTTTATTTTTTTTTGGCATTTACAGTATCTTATAACAGAAGCTGAATTTATTTAAGAAGTCCATGTTATTTGAGTTCTATTTTTTCTCTTAACCATTTTTGATTAAACAGGCTGAAAGATCACATTTACTTTCTCTTGCCTGTCTTTTGTGCATATGCTAAAATGTGCATTCTACAGCTTTCTTAGAATTAGTTCTTAACTATTTTGTTTTCAATGATTAGACCTATAAAATATTTATGGAACACTTAGATCTTGGTACATTTAATTCAAGCTCTGGCCTTTTAATTTTCACTTTAGTAGAAACTTATACTTACCCCCTTAGATAATTTAAAGGTCTTCAGAGTGGGTGAGAAACTATGTAAATTGAAAAATGAAGTGTTTAATGAGAATTTTTACACACCACTGTTCTGAACCTTATAGAAGAAAATAGAGCAGTGATTTGTTTCCAGAAAATACATACTTTCCAGAAAAAATAGAAGGATAAATTTGAATTAGCAATGCATATCAAGATGTTGGCTCTGTTGTTACAATGAATTAATAAAATTCTATATTTCAAAAAGTGTCAATATAAATAGAGTCTATTGTAATACTTTCCTTATTCATGTAGATTCTTCCTCATCTTTGATTCTTTTCAATTTTTATTAGTATAGGTTTTCAGTACATTATGATTTCTTTCCTCAAGGGACGTTGGCATGCACATAACACATCTCAGTATTTTTTACCATCTCCTCCACCCCTTCTCTTCCCATCTCTTGGTTGGTCCCTTTCCCATTTGCAAAAGATCTCTTGGTATTTCCTATTACTGTATTGTCTTTTATTTTGCCCTTTACTGATATTTTATTTTTCTAATATAAAGGATATAATGTGATAGTTAAGCTTGATTCTTAACATTAACCACATGTGTCTCCTAAAAATTTTGTTCTGTGACAACATTCTAAAATCATTTAACACTTTTGAAAACTACTCTTGCCTTGGTTTTGCTTTGAAGTTTTACTTTCATTGTTACTGAAATTTCAGTATGTCAAATAAAGGATTTTCCAACCTTAGTACATTAAGCTATGTCTACTGTAATAAATCTCTTCATTCCCATTAAGGTGAAAGCTATTCTGGATCTTTCATTGTTTTGTTTTTTCTCAGATTACGTATTCAATGGTGATGTTGCTCTTCACTTCAGTGAAGGATTCTAGAGTGTCAGTGAGGATTCTCTAGAGAAACAGAATGAATAGAAGAGATAGGTAGATTTATTATGGGTACTGTCTCAGATGATTATGAGTACTGAGAAGCCTACTGATCTGTTATCCTCAATCTAAAATGCCAGGAAAGCTTGTGGTGTGGTTCAGTCCAAAATCTGATTTTGATGCTCTGAGAACCAAGGCACCTATTCAGAATCCAAAACCCTGGTAGGCAGAGGGAGGTGATAGTGTGAGGCCTAGACTGAAGTTGAAGGCCCCAAACCGGACTCACCCACGTGCAAGGGCAAAAGTATGTGGGTTTCTTAATTCAAGCAGAGGGAGCAAATTTACCTTTCATCCACCTTTTTCTTTTCTTTTCTTTTCTTTTCTTTTCTTTCCTTTCCTTTCCTTTCGTTTCCTTTCCTTTCCTTTCCTTTTCTTTTCTTTTCTTTTCTTTTCTTTTCTTTTCTTTTCTTTTCTTTTTTCTTTTCTATGTGGGCCTGCACCAGATTGAATGATGTCTGCTCACCTTGATACGAACCACCTTTTGCAATCAGTCTAATGATTCAAATGCTAATCTCTCTAGCAACACCCCCACAGATGAACCCAGAAATAATGATTTACCTATCATTTGAGCATCTTTGAAGCCAGTCGAGTTGGCACATGAAAGTAATAAGTGTAAGCAATGGTCTTTCTTTTTGTTTTTCTTCTTTTGACATTGAAATTAAAAAAGTAAACAGTAAACCAAAAGTGATATTATAGTTTCATTTTCATATAAAGATTAGGTCAACAAGGAGCATTAACAGAGAAGTTAGACAACCTGTTCGATATGAGAAATTGATGTGTGTCAGCTTTTCTAATTTTTTAGAACTTGGCAATTAATAGGAATTTAATACATTTTTGTAGAATGAATAAACAAGCTTAGCTTTCTTCTGAGGTCAGTATCACACAAGAGATAAATTTTTCAATAGAGTAAGATCTGGGTGATCTGCCTCTTCTACCGGGCATCTTTTACACTAGAATGTTAATGATTAAGTTGTGCACAGGATTATTTGGATATGTCAGAATCCACAATCCAATTTAATTGTATGTCATTATTAATAGAATTCATTTTAAAATTGGAAACTTTTTAGAATCCCAGAAGCTTTAAAATATGCAGAAGTAGACATTTATTGAACCTAGCCTTCATAGGACAGGGAAAACTATAACCAAGAAAACATAATGGAGATTTTGATACAAATATGTACAGAGTTCACCAAAAAATTTGTACACTCTTCTGTACTAATAAATGTCTGGAAGCTAATGGCCACCACTTTGGGCACCTCTTGTAATTGTAGAAACAGAGGCAACTTGCATTAATCTCATGAAGTCTCAATAAATTTAACATTAAAATATGTATGTTGGTTTTTCTCTTCCTGTGCAAGGTAACAATATACAATGTATATATAATATACAATATAAAAGTGTATATTAAAGAATGTGACATGCATTATTATGGTGCTATAAAATGAATACAAAGGTACAAAAGCTGCTATATTTATATTATGCCAACAAATGTAAACTTGGAATAGTTCTGCTAAAAGCAAGTATCACCACCACAAATGCTTCAATTATTGATAGCTCTGTTACAGTCTTACTTCTCAGGTATATTATTAATTTACCTGTTACATAGTACAATCTGTGTGGCTGTCAAAACACCATGATGTAATGTTACAGAAAAATGTAGGAAAGAATATTTACTTCTGTGTCTCTGATACTTACTGTCAGTTTACATCAGAACTTCGAGTTATGAATGAAGTTGACTGAGGCAAGCGTAGGGTTGTTGACTTGCAGGATTCTGTGCCTTTGGAACACTTGAAAAAGTGAATTGTTTCTCTACACATATTTCCCTATTTTAAATTAAAAATGCTTTGAAGAATATGGCTTTCTTGTGTATATTTCCTAGTAAGTCACATTTCCTTTTATAAAATATGTAACTTTAGATCATAATTGTGTGGTTATGCTATTCACTCATGAAGATTCTGTTTACCAGGCTTACATTTCTGCTGTGTGAAATGTGTTTCTGATTAACTCACAATTTCTGTTACTGGGTCTCCATGGAATGACCTTTGATTCTGTGTCTTTTGAGAATGTCTGAATATAATTTTAAGAAAAAATTAAAAGATGTTGTGATACACAATATGTGATATTTATGTACAATGAAGTACTTGGCTATAATATAGAAGGATAAATGTGAGTCAATTCTGAGAAAATGAGTATAACTTGAGACGATAGGTTAAGTGAAATAAATCTGATATGTAAGCTTAAATATTGCATAATTTCTCTTATATAAGAAAGCAAGCATATGAATAAAATAAGGAACAAAGTAAAAGATAGGTAATAGGAAATAGAAAGAGAGACCATTTATCAAAGGGAATGGGACTGAATTAGAAGATACAGTCACAACTACAAATACACTCAACTACCTCATCTTTGACAAAGGGGCCAAACATGTACGTTGGGAGAAAGATAGCCTCTTTAACAAATGGTGCTGGAAAAACTGGCTTTCTATATGCCATAAACTGAAACTAGATTCATGTCTATCACCATGCACTAAAATAAAGTCAAAATGGATCAAAGATCTGAATATTATAACAGAGACACTAAACTTGCTAGAAGACAGAGTAGGGAAAAATCTTGATTACATAGGAGTAGGAAGAGAGTTCATGAACAAAAATCAAATTGCACGGGAAACACTTCCCAGAATCAACACCTGGGATCTCATCCTACTAAAAAGTTTTTGCATGTCAAAGGAAATCTCCAACAGAGTGAAAAGAAAACCCACGAATTGGGAAAATATCTTAGCCAATTGTCCATCAGACAAAGGACTTCTACCTAAAACGTATAAAGAACTAAAAGAAATCAGGCCCCTAAAATTCAAGCACCCAATCCAAAAATGGGCATCTGAGATGAATACACACTTCTCAGAGAAAGAAATACAAATGACAAATAAATATATGGAAAAATGTTCAACATCAATGGTCATTCGGGAAATGCAAATTAAAACAATGCTGAGATTCCATCTCACTCCAGAAAGAATGGCCAAGATTAAAAAATCAACCAACAACAAATGCTGGAGGCGTTGTGGGGGAAAAGGAACACTTCTCCACTGTTGGTGGGAGTGTAGACTGGTGCAACCACTGTGGAAGTCAGCGTGGAGATTCCTCAAGAAGTTAGGATTAGAGATACCATTCAACCCAGCTATCCCACTTCTGGGCATTTTCCCAGAAGAATTGAAAACATCATACCACAGTGATATCTGTGCACCCATGTTTATAGCAACACAATTTGTAATAGCCAGATCTTGGAAACAATCCAAGTACCCATCAATCAAAGAATGGATAAAAAGATGTGGTATTTTTATACAATGGAGTACTACTCAGCTATTAAGAAAGATTGCATTGAGACTTTTATAAGTAAATGGACATGACTTGAGACCATACTCATAAGTGAGATAAATCAAACCCACATGTGTAAATACCATATTGTCTCCCTAGTGTAAGAAACTGAAAAAGTATATATGATCCAAAATCTATAATAAATACTATGTAAGGGTAAAAAACAGCTCGAAGAGCAAAAGTAGTTGGGAAGGGAAAAGGGGGAAAGGGGGAAGGGAAAAGGAAAAGATATAAATCTGTATATATGTATATGTAAGATAACTAAAACGAACATACTCCTGAGTGTATTACTTATTGAGAAAGAACAGTTAATACTAATATGATTAGATCAATTTTATATGTCTACATCTGTTAATGTAAACAACCATTTTGAAGATAACGATATGCAATATAACATTATTGCAACCATTGTTAAGTTTCTATCATCCTGTTTTGTAAACCTATAATGTTACTGTTGTGCATTTACTCTAGTTGTTTGTTTGTCTCTTTTGCTTTTTGTCTTTCTTATATGTGTCTCTTTTTTTCTCTTAAATTAAAAAAAAAAAGGAATGGGACTGAGAGACAGAGGTAATGAAAGGATAGGAAAAAAAATTAAGATGTGTTATATACATGTACCAACTATTCCATGATGAAACAATCATTATGTATTTCAAACATATACTGAAACAATGAAATTAAAAAGTATGTAACACTGCAACACAATAAAAAGAAACGTGATTTATTTCAATGAATTTCATGCAAGTACTGTTTTAGACAGGCAGTTATTTTAAAGAAATCAAAAGAAACATTTTGTACTTTCAAATTATAGTGGATAAACAGATTTCAGAAAACTTAAAGATAATTTGCTACACAACTGAGAATAAGCTTATTAGAATATTAAAATTTATATGTCCATCTATTAAAATATAATCTATATGATATGAATATAAGTTAGAGGATATTTCTGTTGAAATTAGAATACGTATTTAAACTGCAGAAACAAATGATTTTGGGCTTTATCTTTCATTGAGATTTACACTGCAAAAGAAAAAAAGAACAGAAAAGAAAATAAGAATGTTCTTCATTCCAGAAATGAGACCAATCATTCTGCAGAGAAATTATAATTTTTAAAATTTCTACAACCTCATTTACTCTTGGTTCCAAACCATGTTCTGGTTATCTGTAGGGAACACAGTATTTTTTGATTTATCCCAGCTAATAATCAATGTCAGATCCTATGGAAACATTTCAGCGCAGATGCTTGGATGGATGATCACCTTGTCATGTCTACAGAATGTCACCATATCTGCTTTGCCTTCTAATAATGTTTAGTTCATTTAAAACAATGAGGTTGAAAAGAAGTGCAGATTATAGACCCAAAAGATGTTAAGAATGATAAATGACAAGGATCTGGAAATGTGGTAATCACTCATGGTCTGAGAAAGGGTTACAGCACAATGAATCCCAGAAAATCACAGCTAGATATCAAAAAGAGAAAGATATCTCTAGATTTTTATATAACTTCAAAAATAAAGCCTTTGCATGGAAATGATAGATAGATAGATAGATAGATAGATAGATAGACAGATAGATAGATAGATGAGTATGCTATGAGAATCATTTTCAAAGCCTTGTAATTTTATGCTTTTAATGTACTTTTAGATTTTGTAAATGATCTTAACTGAGCATTATTTAGAGATCTAGAGTTTATAAATTTGTTACCTTTCTCAATTTAAATTCATCGTATTGCCTATTCTAGCACAAATAATATTTTTGTATTCTTTCCAGATAGAGACCCATTCTCTAGACTTCTATTTGTTACTTTGTAAATTCTTAGAAAACTAATTAGTACATGACAGGCCAACAATAATGAACCGAAGAATTTGAAGTTGCTCTCAAACACATGCAATTGCCTATTTCTCATCACAATCTCCTAATTAAAATATGTCAGACATTATCTATGTTTATGTAGGAATAAACTGAGATTCACAAATGTTAAGTGACTAGGCTGGAGACAAAATGTTCTAAATGATGGAGTTAGTACCTCAGTTTCCTCTCATTTAAACTTAAAGCTTATTTGTTATATCATCTTGACCTTTTAAAACTAGCATATGCTAGGTTTCCATCTAACTAAAGCAAGGAGAGAGGCTCCATCCACTCTGTGCCATGCTGCACTACGCTACCTATTTTCATTTTTAATAATTGATCCTCCTCACCCTCAGTGGACATTGTGTCTCCATTTCAGTTGCTGTATTGACTTAGACACCCCAAATGATTTCTTCTGTGTGACATTACTGATAAAGAAAGGAGCCACAATGCAAGCCTAGAACTAAATAAAAACTTATAATATTATACGAGATCAGGAATGAAATTTTATTGAAAATAAAAGCTTATGATTCTATTGAACACTTGAGGTAGAAATCTGATTTGTTTCTGGAAAGTAAACTCAAAGACATTCCCTGGTTAATTTGTGTATTTCCTCTGACATTAGAAAAAGAAAATTGGAGAAAAATAAGATTGGAGAATTTGGAGAATATAGGTATGAAGAAAATTTGATGGAATGTGAAAAAGTGCTCTTTCAATATTAACAACAAACCTAGGGCCGGGAGTTTGGCTCAGTGCCTTAAGCGCCTGCCCTGGCAGGCGCGAGGTTGTGAGTTCAATCCCCGGTGCCGCAAAAAAAAAAAAAAAAAAAAAAAAAAAAAAAAAAAAAAAAAAAAAAAAAAAAAAAAAAAAAAAAAAAAAAAAAAAAAAAAAAAAAAAAAAAAAAAAAAAAAAAAAAAAAAAAAATTAACAACAAACCTATAGGAAAAAAATCAGATATTTAATGGACTAAGGAATAAACTAGCTTTTGATATGCAGGGGACAAGTTACTTCTTTTTCTTAAGGATGGTGTACCACAGATTATGTTCTCCGAAAATAGCCCTTCTTTCTGCAAACTTCCAAAATATTTAGACATTGTTATGTCCCAGAGAGCCAGCCAAGACTGCTTAGACACTGCTGACTTCACTCATGTATATGGTTTCATATATTCATCAGACGGCAGACAGCATCTTGTAATAACTCCACAGCACAGCTGAGTAATGAAGAACACAACATGGAACAATCAACAAAACCCAGAGTTAAAGATATCTGTTTTCTGGCTTCCTTGATACACAAAATTCTGAAAAATATTGTTATTTGTTTAATTATCTTCCATTTTGATAAATTTTCTTTTTCTTTACATGCTCCTTCCTATTCCTTCCTGCCATTTCTCTAGAATTTTGGAGCCCCACCTGTGCCCAGATATCTTTGGTTCCATTTACGTTTTCTCAATCAGAGTTATCCTAATGACCATAAATGGCAACTTAGTTATAAAACTCTTATCAAAACCTTAACAGTTTCTCTTTCATTATATATTAACTAATCAAAGTGTTGCTGAAACAGTTTATGTTAGAGCAGTAGCCATACTGCTTGCTGTACAACTTCGAGTTATGTTTGCAGGATGTTTTTGTTTAAACTACAACTAATACTAAAATTTTATGTATTAGAATATGATGAGCTTTTCATGGATTATCATTAATAATACTATTAACAATAAACATTTCCTAATATTATACTTTGTTAGGAAGTGGTTTACATATTAATGTTAATAATATAAATGTTGATATGAATGTTCCATATTAATCTTAATGTATGAAATACTCCTTCACCAAAGTATGGTGGTATATTATATCATATAAAGCACTTCAGGCATCCCTCACATGCACTGTGTTGGGCAATTACTTACTTTATCCTGCTATAAAGTCAACTTTTCACCCAGCTCTAAGATTCATTAGAGAGCCCAGTTGCTGGCCTAACAGGCATGCAGCCAGTTGGCTATTAGCTATAGGTCTCTGAGCCAGAATGTCACAGGACCCTCTCGAAGCTGCACGGTAAAGTGTAGATTAGAATTACATAAAATATCTGCTTTCTTTTCCCTATAGAAATATGTCATGAGAAAAAATGAGATAATTAAGAAGAAGCACTTTAAGATCCTAAGAAGAAAATGCATTCTATTTGTTCAAGGTATGGTAGTTTTTAGTAGTATTAATAATTGCTACACTGAAACTTGCCTAAAGGTAAGATCTACTACTGTTGGATTTGAGCATAAAGATTCTGCAAAATTGGTTACAGTTTGTTCTAAGCTCCCAAGATATGGTGGGATTTCTCCTTTCATTGAATTTGAAGTTACGGAATTGCTTCCCCTTGTAAGTCAGTTTGTAATAAAAACAATTTACTTTGTAAATGAAGGATATTTTTCACAGCTGACATGCAATAATTTCCAATATAAATGTAGACTAAATTGTGAATTTATAAGGAGGCACGTACTAAGGTGGTACTATTTATTTTCAAGGGATAAATACTACGTGAATGCCTAGCTTGTTTTTATTTTTATTGTTTACCTTCTCTACAAAATGATAAAGAAGTCACAAATTGCCAAAAGGGAAAAACATACCTGAATAGAAGCTTATGATAAAAGCTTAAGAATGGAAAAAAAAAAGAAAAAGAAAAGAAAACAGAAAACTTGCTTTAAAAAGACCACAGATTATATTAATTTAAACAAGGTGATTTGCTTTTTTTTCTTTTTGCATGTGCAGAAGGCAGAAAAAAATTTAAACTTTTTCTGTTTTGAGGCTTTCTTACATTCATGTTCTTTTAGATTTAATATCCTACTTCTCCAGCTGCCTAAATCCTACAGAGAGACACTAGTCAGGACTATTCAAGCCAAGAGCACAAGTGTAGTCAGAGGTCTGAAGCATTACTTTAGCCTCATGGCAGTCAAGTTTTTGTCCCTTTAATCACCTCTTCTTTCTCTTTGCATCATTTGTATCTGAACAGTCTGCCTTCTAGAACAGGAATGTCCTTATTATCCCTGAACAATACCCTCCCAGGAGTAGAATTTCCTCTCTTGGGATATTAAGGACCCTGTTTCATATTTGACATTTTTAGTATTGATGAAAAATAGAAAAATTTTAGTTACTCCTAATTTTCTCTAGGAAAAAATAGGTTGAGTTCCATAGTGTCATAATATGTTCTTTATTTGAAATGTTAGTACATTATAAAAGGTGTAAGCACTGAATAAAGTCTTAGACAAAATTTATTCACTAGAACAAAAATACACTAAAGATTCTGTTATAATCCTTTACAATCCTGCATCTCACTGAATTCAAATTTGTATATCAAATGATATGCACTCAAATGTTGGAAAATTATCCTAATTATTAGTTATAATGACAGCATTATTTTTATATCTGAATTCTAATAGAACTATCAAAATGTATTCATACATTAGTGCTATAAATGCTAACTCAAATTCACATTATTTTACCTGAAAATGTATGAAAGTTACAAAAATCTGTTTTAAGAAATCTACCTAAAACCAGAGATACTTGTAGTATGTATTTTTAAATATCTGGCACAAATAGAGAAAGAGCATTTATATTTTGATAAAGCATAAGTGTGTTTAAATTATGTAGCCAGGAATTTAGCTCAGCGGCGTAACAGTCTGTCTGGTGAGCACAAGGTTGTGAGTTCAATCCCTGGTACCAATAAATAAATAAAGTATGCAATTTATTATAATAGGCAAATAAATTTATTTTTCTTCTGTGTTTGTCTTTTGGCAGGAAATCACACACCTAGGAAGCCACAAATTCACTAGAGTGTCTTACAGTGAAAGACTACTGAATTTCATGACTTATGTTTTGATGGCTTCTAATTCATTGATTATGGGTAAATGCTCATGATAACATTTTTTATCAGAACTAAGGTGCTGAAGAAGGACTGAGTTGAAGATACTCTACTAACTTCTTTCCTACTGAAAATCTTTGCAGTCATCACAGAGCAGGAATTTTAGGTTAACCTTGTTTTAAAAATCTCCTTTATAGTATGAATAATTTTAGATTAGGAACAGAAGATGTCCGCAGCTGCTGACTTATGCTTGAAATTTACAAGTTTTTAAGATTTATTGTTTAAAGATTTCACTTTAATTTCTGTTCCTAAATAGTGGATTCACAGATATTGGAACAGGAACAAAACACAGATGTGTGCCTAAAGTGTTTTGCAATATTTGAATATTATAATTTTAAAGCCATATTCTATCTATAATTGGACTTTGATCCAAACACAGTTAATTGTTCTTTTATTTTCACACACACACGCACGAACACACACACAAATGTGTTTGATGAGCTGGGTGAGACGGCACATGACTGTAATCCCAGCACGCTGAAGACTGAAACACGAAGATCTTTGCAAGTTTAAGGGCAGTTGAGTTAAAGAGTGAGTTAAGACCGGGCTGAATTACATAGCAAGACTCTGTCTCAAAAAAGTGAAAGAGATTGAGAGAGGGAGAGACAGAGAGAGAGAGAGAGAGAGAGAGAGAGAGAGAGAGAGAGAGAGAGAGAGAGAGAAATGTAAAGAAATCTCCTATGGTTCTAGGTCCATACCAGTGTAGGCTGTTCTATTCAAAAGCCTAGGGAAACTGCATTGACATTTTGTTTATATGAATGGAATTTCTAGTATGTATCATCAGTGGAACTAACAAAATTGTCTCTCTTACAACATAACACCAGTGTTATTTTAGATTAAAAGATGAAAGGAAGGGTAAATAGCATTATTTTCACGTTTTTTACTTGGGTAAATATATTTAGTAAAACTTTACTTCATAAACTAAGAGAATTAGAAAGCAAATGGACATTGACTTAACTAAAGAGAATAAAATTCAGTATGAACTTAGCAAATGATAGACCTTGAAAATGATGACCTGTGAGTCAGCCTAGGAAAGAATGAATAGTAACAAGGTGACTTGTAAGAAAGAAACATGTGCAGAAGCAATGATGAAAATACTGGCTTGGCTATGATTGTGGAGTGCTAATATGCTATTTATTTTGCCTTGAATGGGTAGATTAAATCAGATCATGAAGAGTCTTGTAAACTAGATAGAAAATTTGGACATGATGTAGTGAGTAATAGGATACTATAGTCCATCATTCAACAGAAGCAATAGTACTGCTTTGGAAGATTAAACTGTTGACAAGAAGAATAGAAATTTCTGAGAGGATTCTGGGGAAGCAACCAGATAGCATGTATTAAAAGGATAATGAATGGATGGATGGGTAGCATGAGGACATAATGTCCTGAAGGATTTTGTCACTGAAAGAAAACCATGAAGCAGTGGAAAACAGAGAAAATTGAAAGTGTTTTCCTCATTTCTCTTAATTTGTTTAAAATTGGAGGACTTTTTCATGTGCTTACAATAGGAAAACCTAGATGAGAACTGGATCCACATGAAGAAACGGGGACTTACTTTCCAAAGAAGGTCGAAATTGTTGAGTTTAGAACTCATGGAGAGAATGCAGTAAAAAATGAGAAAGTAGAGTTGCAAACAGCATTTTCTAGGAGTCCACTAAGCAGAGATTCCTATTTAAAATTATTACTGATTTTTTAAAATATATTAGCCTAACCATAGAGATGTGATTAAGTTGTTTTAGTTAGAAATTACATTAGAAGTAGCAATAAGATTAGAAACAATATTTCTATTATTATTGATGTAAATAACCAAATCTGTTTTCTTAGGAAAAGGACTAAAAATGGTTAAACTAAGTCATTATCAAATTTTTATATGAAATTACTGTAAGAGATATAATCACTTAATTGAATATGAAGCTTTTCTAAAACCTCTATTCAGTAGAAAATGTGATATATATACATTTCAAATATTTCTAAAATAAAAACAATTTTCTTAAGAATAAAGAGAAATTCACTTAATAAGAATTTTTTTCTTGATAGCAAGTGTAAATAGGGTATTAGTAAATGAAGAACTGATATTCCAATTTTCCAAGTATTTTTTTCAGTATGCATTTTTGATTACTTTGTAAATAAAAACGTGCAAAGAAAGTGATTTTAGGAGAGGTGTTAATGACTATTTTAGAATGAATATCAAATTAAACTACTATCACTCAATGTTTTAGTTAATTTTTTATCAAGGATGAGACAAAATACCCAATGCTTAAAGTTAATGGAGGAAAAGTTTATTTAGCTCACAGTTTGTAGAGGTTTCATTGCATAATCATCTGGCTCCAAGGCAGAGAGGCACATGGCAGAGGGAAAATAGTCCATAGTGGTAGAAGACAGCAAAAGCAAAAAGAGGACACAAGCTTCTTTCTGTTATTTATATTGTATCCAGTCTACTAGGATTAATGTAGTGCCAATCATATCAGTGGACCGATTCAGCAATCACCCACCCTTAATCCCAGCACCCTTAATCCCAGCATTGCACACTCTAGATTTAGCCACCTCTGAAAAAGTTCTATGACCACATGAAGCTTTGGGGGAACATCTATACACAAACCTTAACACTCAGTGAGGTTTACTGTAGACCAGCATCAGTATAAATTATTCATTTCACTTTTTCACATCTTGTTAAGGGTAATAACTTACTTGTTTAAATTGAAAAGTATAATTTTAAGAGAATAATATGCTCCACAGAAACTAAGTTATTAAATGTAGTCACAAAGTTTCAAAACTAGGTATAAACTACTTCAATAGCATTACCTTAACTACTTTTCCATACTGTCTTTTGACGTTCAGCTCAAAAAGAGGAAGTTAATTACCTGAAAGGCCATTACAACTGATCAGTATTTGTCACTTGAGATCAATGAAATGAAGAATACAAAATTGTGTAGAATCATGGAAAGTTGGAAGAAAAAAACCAAATTTGTATGATACCAAATTTCTAAACAAAAAACTCAAAATAGAAAATGATCAAATGGCTTAATAGAAAAACTACATCAAATGAGCATTTAATGACCCATTGATTTTATAAGCTAACTGCATAGTGTAAGCATATATCATAAAACACATGCCTCACTATAATAAAGAGATGTCACAGACGGGAGATAATGGCGGGAAGGATACTGAAGAACTGAGAAACTACTCATCGTATACTTCATAGGGTTTCAAAAAAAAAAAGGAAAACCAGTTTGACATTATAAATAGATAAAATTTAATTTTAAATTCAGAAAAAAGACTTACTGAGCATTCTCAATGCAGCAGCACCTGTATTTGGTATTTCCACATTTATTATCTCACTTAACTGCCACAACACATTTAGGACTATTAACAAGAACAGTTACATATGGTCAATATGAAATGTTGTTGTCAGGCATATTCATTTTAAAATTATCCACCAATTAATATCCACAGTGGGAAATATAATTAGCTTAACTCAGTATAGTATAGCCAATGTTTTCTTTACCACTCTTCATTGATGTGTATTTGACAAAAAATTGTAAATATTGAAGTGATACAGCATGATATACATGTATATATGTATATCATGCTGTATCACTTCAATATTTACAATTTTTTGAATATATATATACATATATATATGTATATATATACATAGATATATAGATAGATATAGGCATACCACAGTCAGGTTAATTAACTTATCTGTCACCTTAAACTTACCGCAACTCTTTTTTTTTTTTTTTTGGTACCAGTGATCAAACTCTCAACCTCACACTTGCCAGGCAGGCGCTTATACTAATGAGATAAACCCTGGCCCCTTACCTCACTTCTTTAGTGCATGTGTGTGTTTGTGATGAAAACACTTAAAATTTTAGTAGATTTCACATATACAATATAATATTATTCCCTATACTTACATGCAGTACATTAGATCTCCAGAGCTTACTCATCTTACATAACTGAAACTTTATTCTTCTTGACTAACATCATCCCATTTCTCAAAATTCCCAGCCCTTGCCAACCAGTTGACCTTTTTATATTTCTCATATGAGATCATATAGTATTTGTCTATGTCCATCTTATTTCACTTAGCACAATGTCCAGTATAATATTCCATTGTGTGTATGCATTTTGTATGTATATGTATACACATGTAGGGTTCTTTATCTATTCATCATCAACATTTAAGACTGTTTCCATGTCTTGGCTTTTGTGAATAGTACTCGAATAAACATCAGAATGCAGATAAGTCTTCCATATACTGGTTACATTTCTTTTCTCTAAATATCAAGTAATGAAATTTCTGGATAATATTTCAATTATTTTTTTAATAAAATTTCATCTTCTTTATTTGGCATGCTTTAATTTCAGAACAAAATAAACAATAAAAACAGAAAACAAAATATACAACAACCAACCCTGATATTATTAGGGATTAAATTAGAGAGGAGATGGGGCTTGCACATCTGTTTTCTGCCTTGACACAGGACAATAGATATCAACAAAGGTAACTGGGAAAGAAGGGTCACTCAAGGCTGCTGTGAAAACAGTGGGGGTGCTAATCCAGTGGAGTACTTTTCCAAGTAGAAACTTATAATCTACTTCCACATAAGATCCATCCTCATCATCTTCCAAGGGCGTATCTCATCAGAAGCTGCAACATTTGCTTTCTCTGCTGTCACTTCATCAGCAGCAGTGCCTGGGACAAGCTAGATATGTGGCAGATACAGTTGGAGTGGATCAGGAGATATGAAAGATTGAAGCCAGAAGAGAGCAACAGTAAGTAATATCAGCAGTAATATCAGGTCCTGGTCAGTCTCCTCATTTCCAATTGGCCTTCTATACAATGTCTACCCAAGGAGGTGGTTGGGGTTGATCTCCAAGTGCTTTGGGTGCAGCCACGAAGCTGTCATACTGTTTGGAAGTAGCTGGGCTTTCATGATCTGCCTCATGTTGGCTGCCCGGTGGTAGATGCCAGTTACAATTCAGCAAAGCAAAGACACAAGCCAATGGGAGATTGTCACCTTCTCTACCTTCTTTCACAAGATTTCTTTCATGAGTTTGCAGAGGCTCTCAAACTTTATATGACCTCCCTCCTGTTCTCATTCTCAGACATCTCCAGGTCTTCCTTGGTAACTCAGTCAGCTTCTTGCTATCAAATTCCTTAAGCTGCGGCACCCAGTACTCATCAAAAGGCACAGTAATATACACTGCCTCAAAGCGCCATTTTACACTCTCATTCACAAAGCAGCGTTAGCTACCTGCTCTCTATTCTCTTCAGTGATGTAGTAGATAACTTCTGTTTCTGTTTCATACTCTGACAAAGTAGTTATCTTTGTCTCCAAACAGAGAGATGTGTTAGTCCAAGAGCTCAGAATGGTTTCACTAGCTAGTAGAATCTTTATGGACTCCAACCTTAAGATTGTTAGAAAATATGTGATAAATGTCTTTGCTTTCTGCCAATTTAAATTTGTTTTTTGGGCCTGGGATATAGCTCTGATATAGTATAACGATCTTGGTGGGAGACCTCCAAATGATGTAGGGGAATGATCTCAGACCTCTGAATGATAAGGGGGAATGAAACTCCCAACCTACTATATGTCCGGCATGAGTTCGTGTTCTCTAAAATCAAAGAATGAATTTTAGGAACAATGGAGGGTAAAAGCAGAATATATTTATAGAGAGAAAGAAAGCTTCCGCCAGAGAGAGAGACAGAAGGGGTCCCGAGTGGATTGCCAAAGACTCTGTCTTTTCTAGTGACTTTTATAGAGCAAAACCATGATGGGGAAAACTGGGAACTCACGAGGCAGACGGGTTTGAGGTGGGACAGAACTGTTGTCAACCAGTAAAATTAATTGTTTAGGTAAAATTGACCAAATCAGGGACAAATAGGGAAGCTAGTCAAGTAGTAAGCGAGCATTCTTATGGATTAGGGCATTGGGATGGTAATTCCTGTCTTCTCAAGATGATCCACCCCTAACCCCTAATGCTTATACTTAGGGTGTGGTTGCATTTGTTTTGCCTTCTGTCTTGAGATCTGGCCCACAGCAAGAGGTGTGTATCTCTTCCAAGGTCACAAGATATCTGGTCCTCTGTACCGGTTCCTTTGAGGGCCAAGTCCTGTCTGACTGCCTATAATATTTCTGTCTAACTCAGTTGCCTGTAATAGCTCAGTGAAACAGCACCTCAGGCAAGCCTGAGGTAATGAGTTCAATTCCCAATACAAAGTAAATGAATGAATAAATAAAAATAAGTTTGTTTTTTTAAGTCACATAAAAATTTTGCATATTTATGAAGTACCATGATATTTTGACACCACACATATATGTGTGTATATATATAGCAATATTTAAATCAAAATAAACATGTTGATCTTTTGAAACACTTATTGTCTTTTCTTTATGGTAAAAAAATTTAACCTCATTTTCTCTATCTTTTTAAAATACATACTACATTATCACTAACTATAGTCACCCTATTATGAAATAGTACTCCAGAAATTTTTTAACCTTACCTCATTATAACCCAATACCAATAATAAACCTTTCTCTATTCCTCCCTTCCTACTCTTACAACCCTCAAGTAATCACAATTTTTCTCAAATTCTATGAGGTGAACTTCTTTAGATTTCACATAGCAGTGAGATATGAAGTATTTGTCTTTCTGTATTTGGTTTATTTCATTAATAGCCTCCAGGTCCATGCATGTTGTTGAAAGTGACAGAATTTAATGATTTTTATAGCTGAATAGTATTCCATTATGTCTGTCCACTGCATTTTCTTTCTCCACTTATCAGTTAATGGCTATCTAGGTTGTTTACATCTTAACTATTGTGAATAGTGTTGCAATAAATATGTAGTACACATCTCTTTGACATATTGATTTCATTGCTTTTGAAATGAAAAAGATAGCTAGCTCATATCATAATACTTTTTAACGTTTTGAGGAAACTCCACATTGTTTCCTGTAATGATTGTACTAATTTACATTCTTATCAACAGTATCTAAGGATTCATTTCTCTGCTTCCTCACCAGTGCTTATTATCTTTATTCTTTTGATCACAGAAATTCCCCTTTCAGTGACTAGGTGGTTTTGAGTGATTTTCATTTCCCTGATGACTGGTGATATGGACCATTTTATGCTAGTTGGTCTTTCGCATATCTTCTTGTGAAAAATGTATATTCAGGACTTTCCATTTTTTAATCATGTTGTTTTGTTTTTGCTGTTAAGTTTTTTAATTACTCATAAAATTTGAATATTAACCTTATTTTAGTCAGTTTTGGCTTCCAAAACAAAATAACAGTATGAGAAGTTTACCAATAGCAAAAATTTATCCCTAAGCTTTCTGGTGACTAGAAAGTCTGAGATTGATGAACTAGCACACTTAATGTCTAATAAGGTTTCATGTCTCATAGGTGGCACCTTCTAGCTATGTCCTTACAGGATAGATGACCAAAAGGGTGATTGTGCACCCTCATGTGTCCTTTATAAGTGATATAGGGGAATGAAATTCCTAACCTACTATGTGTCCAGTATGAGTTCATGTTCTCTAAAACTGAAGAATGAATTTTAGGAACAAGGGAGGGTAAGAACTGAAATATTTAGTGAGAGAAAGAAAGCTTCTGTCTGAGAGAGAGACAGAAGGGGACCTGAGTGGGTTGCCAAAGACTCTGTCTCTCCTAATGACTTTTGTAGGGTAAAACCATGATGGGGAAAACTGGGAACTCACAAGACAGATGGGCATGAGGTGGGACAGAACTGTTGTCAACCAGTAAGATTAATTGTTTAGGTAAAATTGACCAAATCAGGGACAAATGCGGAAGCAAATCATGTAGCAAGGGAGCATTCTTATGGATCAGTGACTCTTTCTGTAAGTGTTTGGGATGGTAATTCCTGGCTTATCAACGTGATCCATCCCTAATCCCTAATGCCTATACTTAGGGTGTGGTTGCATTTGTTTTGCCTTCTGTCTTGAGATCTGGCCCGCAGCAAGAAGTGTGTGTCTCTTCCAAGGTCACAATACATCTGGTCCTCTGTGCTGGCTCCTTTGAGGGCATAGACCTGTCTGACTGCCTATAATATTTCTAACTAATTCAGTTGCCTGCAACATTAGGACAAAAATGTCTCACATGAAGGTAGAGTCCTTATGGCCTGTCCGCCTCTTAAAGAACTCACATTTTAATACCATCACATTAGAATTAAGTTTCAGCATCACTTTTGAGAGTATACAAACATTGAGAACCATAGGAAACCCCATATTTGATATGTGTTTCCAAATATTTTCTCCCATTTTATCCATTGTCTTTTTATTATGTGATTTGTTTCCTTTGAAGTACAAAAACTGTTTAGTTTTTTAGCATCCTAGAATTCTAATGTTTTGAAGACAAAACTCCTTTTAGTGACATTTGCTATGGTACATCTAAGTATTTTTTAAATTATATGCAATACTTACCTTACTGCACAAATTTTTCTATCCCACAACATCAGATTATATGTTATGAGTGATTTAACACAGATTCAAGAATTATTTTTATTATATGCGACATTTTGGGGATGCCTTTAAAATTTAATATTGACAGATGAGATGATTTAATTATATATAGCTATTAGGACAAAAATATTGATTAAGTAGATACATAAGCCTGCACCAGTTTCTAGATCTTTATTGCTGACATTTGAGTCACCAGAAAATTTGCACTACAATCACTTGAAATGCTGAGGAACTTACAGATTCTGGAGTCCACCTCAGATCAACTGAATCAAAGTCTCTCAGGGCTTGACCCATAGATTTGCATTTTTAACAAACCTTTCATAATGTTTATACATACTAAGGCTGAGAAGCCGTGTTATATTTTCAATCCAAAGCTTTTCCACATTGTCACAGATGGGTTAAGTCAGTAAACGTAGCTGAACGACGTGTTCACTTGTCTATTCCTCCTATATAATCTGAAATATTTCATCTCGTGAATAATAAATAAACTTGCAACATAAGAAACATTCTCCTTGGATGTAGTGATTTTGATCTTCTTTTTTAATGAAAAGTATGTATTATACACACTTTTGTGCCTCTGCATATATATATGCAAAATAGGAAGAAAAAAAACTGTGACTGGGGTTGTAGCTCAATGCTAGAGCCTGTGTTTACCATATATAAAGTTTTGGGTTCAATCCCCATCATAAATAAACAAACAAGTGAATTCTGTCCCCTTCATCTGAAGGAGATATTTGTACAATCAAATTAGTTAAATAATTTCAAGAAGTGACGCCATATTCGTAACCATTTTCTGCTTATTTTTTGCTTCCCCTTTCTATCTCCTCCCTTTCAGTGCATAATGAACACACTGTCCTCCTTTGTAGTACTGTCTTTGAATTGCAGTCTTGGAAATCATCTTAAAAGGTCATCTTGTCCTTTCCTTGACCTCCAAGCCTTATATATTTGAATTCTATTTTTAAAAGATTTCCACAATTTCAGTGTTCTGAAATTCCTTCAGAGCCCATTTAATATTGAACAGTCTTTTCCATTATCAAAAGCTTCTTTCTTCCTTTCCTTGTTTTAAAATTCATCTGTCTCTATTATACTTTAAACAAAAATGGAAAACAGCTGGCTATCACACTCTGTGAAATAACCCTTCA